>JAODAL010002295.1:0-200388 GCA_025379985.1 Phyllomedusa bahiana | reverse complement strand
TTGGGGGGCCCAACCTAATTGGGCCTATCTAGCTACCTACGGGTTTTTAAAATTGTGGGGGGACACCCAAACTTTTGAAATCCCCAGGGGGTTAGTTCTCTCCCCAACCTTTAAACCCCTTAGGAGATTGTTTTTAAAGTTGTGGCTTTTCCGCTCTCCTCCCCCTAAAAATTTGTAAAAGGGGTGGAATAGGTAAAGGTGCAAAAAAGTGAGGATTCAAAGTATTTGTGAAAATTTTCTCATGGAGGGGTTGTGGCCCTGGCCCAGTATCATCATGGTGGTGTGGAACGGATGGAGAAGAGAAGGTAAAAGAACGACTCAAAAGAAAAGAACGACTCACAGATAAGACACCCCTTGAGTCCTGACATCGGGGGTTTTTTTGCTTCTATACGGATCAGTGCTGTATTCACGAAATGTATGTGCCCTGAGTGGTGTGGACCTATGTGGCCTCCATATGGTGGTGTTGTAAGTTATATCGGTGCTAGTTCTGGCAGCGTACACGTGTCCCTGATTGTAAAAGTGAATGTACACCTGGGTCACACCTTCTATCACCCCTTGTGATAGAAGTTTCACTTTTACTTTCTTGCTAGTGTTTATTTTATAAGTTGGGGAGGTACGTGACCAAGGGAAACGTGGAGGGGAATATTGTATGTCGGTTGGCGGAGGAGGATATGGATGGAGCTACTTAGCCATTTGTCTATGATATTTTAATATGTTAATAAAATTGTGTGGACAAACAGATATGTGAGAAAGACAGATATGACTCACTTGGTATTGCGTATGAAACAATACAGTTCTGTTTTGCACTCTGTATTATGTGGTAAAATGGGCGCATTTATGTCCGAGAGGCCGGTAATATTTTCAAGTACAGTAGATGTAGGGTGGGCCTCCAAGATCAATTCCCCTGTGGGCTCCAGATCCCCCCGGTCCGACACTGGCAATAACTTTCTTACTTTTTTGTGTACAGAGCTGTGTAGGAGCTTACTTTTTGTGGTATGAGTTAAGAGTTTCCATTGGTACTGTTTTAAGGGTGACATGACTTTTTGATCGCCTTTGTTTCTTGGGAAGCAGGGCAAAGAAAATACAGCAATCCTGATAGTGTTTTTCATTTTACAGCAGTCACCGTGCAGTATACACGTTAGTTTTACTTTTGTGGATCAATATAATAATGGTGATAACAAATTTATTTTATTTTATTTTTTTTTAATGTTGTAGCACTTAAAAAAAAAAAAAAATTGCAGAAAACAATATTTAAGCATCGCTATCTTTTAGTAGCCAGAACTTTTTTTTTCATATACAGAGCTGTTTAAGGGCTTTTATCAAGGAACAAACTGATATTTTGATTGGTACCACTTTTGCGTTTTTTTATGACATTTATCTAATCTGCTGCTGTATAAACAACAACCGTTTTTGTTTTGTTTTTAAATTGAAAATGTATTGGTTTCTCAAGTGTTACAGAAAAACAAAGGATTAAACATAAATGCACAAATGACCCAAACAATTAGGTCATTATAACATCTTAGCAGGTACTGAAATTATCCATTCAAGTCTAAAGAGGAAAAAACATAAGTACTGGCTAGATAAGGCTCAGAGTTCCAGCCTAATCAAAAGTGTAAAATATAAGACACACAAACACAAGACATAACAAAGGAGGAAAAGGAAAGGTGGAAGGGATGGGGGGGGAGAAGGGGGTTCCACTTGTTTTTTTATTTAGGGGGTTTATATTAAAGATGTCCCCGGCGGCCAGGGTTTTGTCAACAAACCCTTTTTTTTATAAATCGAGGCTGTTAGGTGTTCCATTGCCTTGTTTTTAATTTCTGACAGGGCCCCCCTATCGGTGGGAGTTGCGCCATCTACCTGATACAGGCACCTAGCTACTGTAAGAACTGAACATAAGAATGAATCAGTCTTGGAAGCCTTTACTGGACCACCAGTGAATAAATTAGGGGGGGGTCCATGGAATTTTCCCCAAAACCCCCGTAGGAGACTCTGACCTGCGCCCAGAAAGGTTGGATAAGTGGACAATCCCAAAAGATATGAGGCAATGTTCCCACTGAGGAGCCACAGCACCAGCATACCCGTGGAAGTTGGGGCTTCCATTTGTATAGGACTTAGGGGTTTTGGTCCAAAAAAGTAATATTTTTTTTAAAAAATTTTTTTTTAGCAGGATCATGTTTAGGGTTTAGACGCGGCATTTCCAAAACGCTTGCCACAGGAGCGGGCACCTCCCTACCTAAGTAAGTTCCCCTTTAGCCATATATTTATGTGCAGGGACCTTATCAGGAAGCGGATCCAAGATAATAGAGTAGATTGAGGAAATAAGGCCCTTAGTGGAGTGGCCTGCCTTACAGAGATGCTCAAAGGAACCCGGGAAGAGGGGGTAGAACTGCCAAACAGGGGAGGTCATAAGAATAGCATCTGGAAAAAATTTGGAAGCGAAAAACTCTCGGGAAAACCATTTTTCCCTCGGGAGATTTTTAAAAGGGGATAAATCCCTGTTCCCCCCCCTTGAAAAGTCCCAAACCCAAAAAATTTCCCGGGCCCCACCAAAAGTCTACAAAAAAAACCTGAAGGCTAGAAAGGGAAAAAAGGAGTTTTTGCATAAAAAAGACGCCAAAGGGGGGGCCCTTTTTGGAGCAAAGGGGGAATCGGTTTTAAACGGGGGTTTCCATATATGCGCTTTAATTTTAAAGGACCAAAATGGAAACCCCCCAAAGCAGGGTGAGGCCTCCCGGGGAAAAAAGGGAAGCGCTTTAAAGGGTGGTTTTGGGGAGCAAGCCCCAGTTTTTCGATCTCCACCTTTTAATTTTGCCCCAGAGAAGCCCATGCGGGATACCAGCGCAAATGAGTACCCCAAAATAAAAATTAAGAATATTAGGGACTGCGAGCCCCCCCTTCCTTTACTGGCCATTATAACTTCCTTGGCAAACCCTATTACTACCTGCGCCCCTATGAATCTGAGAATTGCTTGAAGGGGAAAGGGGGGGGAAACACACCCCGCGGGACCGACACCGGGAGAGCTCAAATAAAGGGAGAAATTTTGGGGAAGATTTGGGCTTTTAATGGATTTTTTTTTCTGCCAATAAGGAAAGAACAAGGATGCCACTTGGGAAAAGCAAAATTTTTTTAATTCTTTAAAAAGAGGTTGGAAATTTGGGCCCATAGAGGGGGGAAAGTGGCGTTTTTCTTAAACCCAAATATTTCAGGGGAAAGGGGCCTTTCCAACCCGGGACGGGGAATTGCCTCTAAAAGGGGGGGAAAGCGTTCTTTGGGGGGAGATGTTTTAAACAGGGGGGCTTCCCTCTTGGGAAATTTTAATTTTTTACCCTAAAAGGGTTTTCCCAAAATTCCAAAAAAAAGGGGGATCGAAGGTGCAAAACTGAAAGGGGCAGGAGGATGTCATCAGCGAAAAGGGGCCCTTTAAAAATCCCTATCCTTGAACTTTATACCCTTTTAAGTCTGGATGGGCATGAATTTTCCGGAGCAAGAGGCTCGATAAAAAGAGTGGGAAAGAGATCGGGGAAAGGGGGAGCCCGTTGGGGGCCATTTTTTAAATTTTTAAGGTGTATGAGGTTTTTATGGGGGGGGTTTAAAAGAAGCTGAAGGGAAAAAAATACAAAAACCCCCCTTTTTGCGGCCCCGGAAGGGTCAAGAGAATCCGTATGCCGAGAGGGCTTCAAAAAGGAACGGCCATTGTAACCTGTCAAAAGCCTTCTCGGCATCCAGGCTAAGGAGTAAGGCTTGCTGTGAATGGTAATTAACTGCGTCCGCTAGGTCAATGGTATGCCTCGTGTTATCTCCCCCCTGCCGGAAGGGCACGAAGCCCACCTGATCCCTATGAATCAGTTGAGGGAGCCAATGGTTGAGTCTGTAAGCAAAGATTTTTGTGTATATCTTCAGTCAGAGTTGAGTAACGCAATCGGTCGATAGTTGGGTCCCTTCCTGGCTTGTGGATCAGGGTTATGTACGAATGAGACATAGAATTGGGGATTGGGGAGCCCTCCATGAACGAGTTATAGAGCTGTAGCATATGAGGGGTCAAGATAGCCAAATAAACTTTAAAATATAGGTAGGGAAGACCATCCGGTCCCAAGGCCTTACAAGCTGGTAGGGCCTTAATGACCTCTACTATCTCCTCTAGCTGAATGGGGGCTCCCAAGAAGTCCAGTGTTTCCTAAGATAGGGATGGCAGGGGTCTATTCCATAAAAAAAATTGTATGGGCGTTTGATCTCCAGTGCCATGTTCTGGGAGAGGGGAGGGCAGTGCATAAAGGTCCAAAAAGAATTTAAGGAAAATAGTGGCAATGGACTTCTGACCATATCTCAGGTTGCCCTCCCTATCCCTAAGTGCCTGGGGCATAGATTTAACTGACCTCTCCTTTAGTTGCCTGGCTAGTATGGTATGGGCTTTGTTACCGTATTCATAGTATTTTTGTTTAGAGTAGAGAAGAAGTTTCTCTACTCTATGAATAGCTAATTTCTTAAGACTATTACGGACAGATACAATACGTCTCAGGGTGGAGACCCTAGGACGCAATGCCATTTTATGCTCAAGCTCCTTTAAAAAAGTGCGAAGGTTGTTAGATTGGTCTGCGTAGTCCCTTTTAAGTTTAGCACCCAGGGCAATACAATTGCCCCGAAATACTGCCTTGTGGGCTTCCCATAAGACTGAAGGCATAGAAACAGAACCATCATTCAAATCAAAATTGTAGGTGAGAGATTCCCGCAACTTCTCCCTCAGGACTGTTTTTTTGATGAGTGTTTCATTTAACCTCCAATGACAGAATTGTTGTGTCGGGAGCTGTAGATTCAGATCGACCGTGACTTGGGCATGATCCGACCACGTTATAGGTTCGTTATGTGAACCCTGTAAGGCACGTGGTGCTGGGACATTGCCAAAAAATAATCAGTTCTGGTATGAGTTTTATGGGGATGGGAAAAGAAAGAGAATTCCTTATGTTTGGGAAGATTGACCCTCCAGAGGTCAAACAGACCATGAAGGCCTTCTGAAGGCCGCAGATAGCTGAGCCAACGCCGAGTTTGGAGCCTTACTTCCTTACTATCCATAGATTCTGAGAAAATTATATTAAAGTCTCCACCTAGAAGCAAAGCTGTAGAGGAAAAATTGGTTAATTTGGCAAAAACTCTATTTATAAAAGAGATCTGTGAGGTGTTTGGCACGTATACATTGCATAACGTGATTGGTTTGCCCCCTAATGTAGCTTTAAGGATAATAAATCGCCCCACCGGGTCAATCAGTGATGCTTCAACCTGCAACTGGCAAGTGTTGGCTATCAGTATAGCTACTCCTGCCCTCTTCCTGTCAGTAAGCACAGAAAAAGTGGTGGAGTAAAAGGGCTGAGCAACGCTAAATGATCCTTTGGAGTCAAAGTGGGTCTCCTGCAAAAACACAATGTCTGGCCATAGGGACCTGCATTCCCTCAGAGTCAGCCTACGTTTAATATTGGAATTAAGCCCTTTGACATTTAAGGTGATACCGCGAACCATGGCAAAGGACTTACGGAACTACTTAGAATAGAAGGAGTAGGCTCGTCAAGAGGTCCCTTCCAAAGGGGCGAAGGTCCCGAAACCGGTGCGGAACCTGGAAGAAAAGGAGCCGGAAGAAACAGAAGGGAGGAACAATAAGGAGGAGGGGGAGACACAGACTAGACGGACGGGGGAAGTTGGCAAGGAAAAGAAAAACGGGTTACAACAACCAACTATATAACCAGTGTAACGTGGTGACACAAAAATCGGAGGACTAATATCCTCTGGTTTGGTTTTTTAGCGCAAATGCGCCAGTTGTGGAGGCCCGGAGGCTGCAAGGGTCTCCGCCGAGGACCCCAAGGAGGGTTGTCGATCGAGGCCCCGCCTCCTAAAGAAAGGAAAACGTCTTAATTCCCACCGACCAAAAAGGCAGGGGGAGGAGAGAAAAAATCGGAAGTCAACAAGAACTATGACTAGAACTACGAGTCACATAGCTGACGGTCTATCCTTAATTCTAAGAAATAAACATTGTAGACCCTGCATAATGCACAAACATGAAAAGGCACCTAGATGGGAGCAATAGCCCCGAAGTGGAGTGAGGTGTAGAGGCGGCTGTTCCGCCGTTCAATGCACAGTCCCAAACTCAACGAGGCGGAGAACGCCAGATTTTCTGAGCTGGAGGGGAGGACCCTGGAGAGCGTCCCTTATGTCCCGTCGTGGACTGCCAGACTGGCAGTAGTGGAGGTGGGAGTACTGACAGTTCCCAGTCATCCATCTTTGGAGTAGGGATTTGCAACGTATTGCAGAAGGCTGTAAGATCAGAAAAGTCCCTGAGGACCGCGGATCGACCCTCAGCCCGGGCCGAGAGTGCGAATGGGAAGTGCCACCTATAGAGGATGTGACGCTCTTTCAAGATGGTAAGGAGTGGTCGAAGGTGGTGGCGCTTCTGTAAAGTATGCCAAGACAGGTCTGAGAAGATCTGTATAGGGGAACCTTGGTAGTCGACGTTGCTGGGGAGCGGAGAGGAGCCCTTGGGTCGCAGAGCTCTGTAAGCCTGTGGGCCTTGTTGAACTTGATGGGACGATGGGGGGAGACCCCCAGAAGTTGGTTGAATATAGAGTACAAGGTACCCTGCAAGTTCTCCTCCCCCTGCAGTTCTGGAAGCCCCCGAACTCTGATATTGTTCCTGTAGCCGCGATTGTCCAGATCCTCAACATGCCGTACTAGATCCTTGACGACGGACATTTGGCTGGAGATAGAGGGATGGATCTAAGGAATGTATTTTCGTGTATTGTCATGGTCCTCCTCTGACATTTCCATGCGAGATGCTATTTGTTTAATGTCCTGTCTAAGGGTGGCAATCTCCTCCTTGCATGCCGTTTTAACATCAGACAATAATGCACGTAAGTCCTCTTTGGTAGGCAGTTGATGTAGCATATCAGCCCAAGTATGATGGTCAGAAATATGAGAGCTGTGCAGGGCTGATCTTGCAGGGGGCCCGTGCCATGAGAAAACCCCACTGCCGGAGTCCAAAGCATGGGGAGAGGGAGCAGGAGCAGGCCTGGGATCCAGCATGTCAGAGCCCACTGAGGCCTCATGAGGGGACATCCTTGCAGGAGATCTATTCTCCGAGGTGAGGAGAGGTGGGCTGGCAGCTTTAGTGCTGTATAATGGCGGGCACTGCGCCATAGGAGAGAGTAATGGCTGCACGTGTTACAGCTGAGGGGGAAGGAGGTGGGAGATTGCAGAGCCCGGTATCTGAATCCTCGGTGCTGGCGCTGATTGGAGGGCAGATATGCTCGGTGGAGAGCAGGTATCTCGCAGGACTCCTGTCTGCTGGTAGGGCTGCAGGTCCACTGCGTCTGATGCCGCCGCTGGAGGATGCGGGGATTGCGGCCGGGTTCGCGCGCTGTGGAGTTGCTTGTTGTAGGTAAGCCGGAGATGCCGCGCTTGCAGAGCCTCTGCAGAGGTATGTGTCCAGCGCCGTTTGAGTCCGAACCGAAGCACTCCTCGGGTACTAAGGAGCAGATGGGTCCTTCTTTTTCTTTTTTTTTCTAGGGTCGGATCATTTGCGAGCGCAACAAATTTGGATCGCTGACAGCAGGAGATCAGTTAAGCTGCGACTATTCTCCTTGACTTCCGGTCACGCCCCTCATATGCAGTCCCAAAAACTTTTTTGTTTTTTACAACGTTCATTATGCAGGTTAAATAATGTGAGATTTATAGACTAGGTCATTACACTCGCTGTGATGCCAAAAATGTGTACTTTTTTATGTGTATGTGTTCTATTTCATTTAAGTTTGTGTGTGTGTGTGTGTGTTTTACGTTTTTTTAAATTTATTTTCTCTTTAACATTTTTTACTGGTCCCCAATCTATTAGATCACTGGTACAATACATGACCACACACAGCTGTACAGTTATGTATTGTACCTGTCAATCACCTTTCATGTTTGTTCTGTCTGGGCACTGGTGGATATGGTGATGTCACAGGTAACCTTGAAGCTTTTTCTAGGCTTCCGGAATGCCATAGAAGCCATCGGCACCCCCCTGTTCGGCGTTGCAGTGGTGCTGACAAAGACAGAGGGCGCTCTCTCCCTCTGTTTTCCCCTTAGCTGCCATCGGCAACAGTGGCAGCTAAGTGGTTAATCAGTTGACAGAGCATGGGGCCAGCTGTAATATACAGCTTGTTTCATGCTCTAATCGTGCTAGGCATGTGAGACCTCATGATCTCCATCCGGACTCATATGTCAATTTGTGGGAACCCCTTCCCGCCTTTGATGTACGGGTATGTCAAATATCATTAAGGGGTTAAAATAATACTCCTTTTTGACAGGAGTTTCGGTTTATTCTTGTCTCCTGTCATGACTCGCTAATATTACAAATATCAAAATTGTAGTATGTAATAATTAAAACGTAACTTTTTTTTTACCATTTAATGGACAGCAGCAGAAAAATACCTGGACAACACAAAACATAAATACATGTGTGTATTCAAACAATAATTGTTTGAAATTTAAAAGTGTCTCAATCATCCTGACGCGCTGCATGAAAGGTAAATTATAAACAAGAGCATCTGAAAACAAAAAGTAAGTATGCATAAATAGGCTCAGATAGTTACCAACAAATGGTCATATACAGGAGTATACCATAAAACCCCAACTTAGTGATAGACCAACCCCTAGAGGACCAGCAACACCAAAGTATATGACAACGATCCCGCTGCTCCCAAGGAGGGCAAAAAACAGGCTACTCAAATCAGAACAGCCTGTAGAAAGCCACAGGTCAACACTAGAGATGGGCAAATTTCTCAAAAATTAGATTCGCAGAGTTCGCTGAATTTTCCGTCAAAAATTGTTTCGACCTGAATTTATTCGCGGCGAATCGCATTAAAAAACAGCTATTTCCTGGCTGCAGAGAGCCTGTAGGGTGTTGTAGAATGTTGTGCCATGCTCAAATATGCATAGGGAGCGTGGTTTGGTCTTCATACAATGCTGTGTTTTAGTATGACACGCACATGACAGCCGCCGCTCTTAGAATCGCTTCACTCTTCAGTTCCCTCGGCACTTACAGGGGCACAACTGACCAAATAAGTGAAGCGGGAATGCAGCCTGACAAGGTAATGTCAGCACCAGCTTGAAAGAACCGAGCTGAGGGCCAAGATCCTACTATAACGTCAAAGAGCGCGCTCCTTTTACACCGACATCAGATGATTCCACAGATTATGACAGAACCTGTTCTGTTAAACTTTGATACATGTATAACCCCCCCCCCACCCGAAAGAGTGGAGAGGGCGTCGGCAGTAATTTTGCGTTGACGTCACTGATCATTTTGCCCTTCTTTTTATCCGTCAGTGTCCGCTTTCAATCGGTCAATAATCCATCAGTATTGCTAAAGCCAAAAACAAACAGGAATTGATCCAAAACAGAGATGACCAGAAAATGGAATATTTGTATGTCTTCTGTGTTCTGTATCCACTCCTGCTTTTGGCTATCAATCCTGATGCTTTTCATTCCTTCTGACAGATGAAAAGAAGGGGAAAACCAAACATAGTGGCATCGTCATAGAGTGGTGGAGGGTGGAAACAGCATTATGGAAACCACAGGGTGTTCCAGTGAGACAGCGGTCAGTTGGCAGCAGCATGAGTAGGCCGCAGAGTAGCACAATGACAAATTCTGGAGGTGGCAGCAACATCAGGAGCCCACAGAGTGGCACAATGACACAGTGTGAAGGTGACGGCAGCAACAGCAGCAGTATGAGGTCATAGAGTGGCACAATGACAAATTCTGGAGGTGGCAGCAACATGAGTAGGCCACAGAGTGGCATAATGACAGAGTGTGGAGGTGGCAGCAGCATCAGCAGCATGAGGTCAGAGACACAACACCGACCATCAAAGGAATCTCAAATCTAAATAATTATAAAAATATATACTTTATTAAAGAGTCATGAAAAATATAAAAATGTTTAAAATTTTTAAAAAAATAGGCAATGGAACTACACAAACACATGACTCACAACCCAAACCATCCATAGTATAGAGATCCAATATCAAGGTAGGTATATACATATAGATCATGATACAGCAAAGTTAATACAGAGAGTAATACATATAAAGAAGACATATACCTGACCTTAATATGGAAGATGTAATTAGAAAATAAACAGCCAAACTTGGATAGATGGAAAGGAGAAGATCATGCGCCCCTTTCTCCTTTCCATCTATCCAAGTTTGGCTGTTTATTTTCCAATTACGTCTTCCATATTAAAGGGGATTTGCCAAGACGGCACTTACCTAGCTCCTGTCAGCAGGAGAGCAGGATGTATACAAATCATGCTGAGTCCTGAAGTTGCAGGGGAGAGAGGATGGGGGCGAGTGAGGAGTGAGGAATCCAAGGGAGCGTCTCAAAACTTAAGTGAAATAATAAACAGTACAAGAGTGGATTCTCAATACAGCAAGACAGCCTCAGACTGCACTGTCTACCCGGTGCCTTAAAAGCTCATTCATTTTGCCTGTCATCAGATAAGAAGTGTTTCACGCAAGCGCTGCCTGTCAGCTCCTAGGTCGTGACAAGGGACAGCATTGAGGTAACAAAGGGGGATTGAGAAATGCTGTAGCTCTCAGAGTTTTCACTTTTTTTAATCACATATATTTAGAAAAGTGATTAAATACCCATTTTGGAGGTTCCCACGTCAACATTACATGGTGGCAAAACCCCTTTAAGGTCAGGTATATGTTTTCCTTATATGTATTACTGTTTGTATTTACTTTGTTGTATCACGATCTATATGTATATACCTACCTAGATATTGGATCTCTATACTAGGGATGGTTCAGGTTGTGTCATGTGTTTGTGTAGTTCCATTGCCCATTTTTTTTTTTAATTCAATTTTTATATTTTTCATGATTCTTTAATAAAGTATATATTTTTATAATTATTTGGATTTTTAGATTCCTTTGATGGTTGGTGTTGTGTTCTAATACAGGTCTCTTTGGTTGATGTGGTTGTTGCCCTATTAACTTTGTAGGTGTTTGATGAGGTCAGAGAGTGGCACAATGACAGAGTGTGGAGGTGGGTGGCAATTCCAGTCCCTGGTAAAGATGGTGGGAGGCAGATGGAGCAACTGTCAGCAGATGTGTGGCTCAGGCGGGTGGCAGCACAAAAATTAGGGGCCGGAGGCAGGTTATTTTGAATCCAGACTCTTTTTCCCAAAGTTTTGGGAAGGCATCATGGTGATCTAATCTGATGCAAAGCTTGTGTGGAAATTTGTGGGCCGTCCACCCCGGGTTTCATCTTGACAAAGGTCTGGGTTTTCCCGGGTGGCAAGCGGGTTCCCCTTGGGGGGTAATGATGGCTCCCGCCGCACTGGGAAACACCCCGTCTGATCCCACACTAGGGGGGAAGGGGGGTAGGGGCAGTTCTCCACTGCAAATCGGCAAGAGGGAAAACACATCAATTTTTGGTGCCCAGTAGTCAAGCGGTCTTCTAAGGGGGGGTGGAGAGTGCTGCCAAGTGGGCCACCATGCGGGTTCGGGGTCTCTCCAGGTCTGCGCTGCTGTGGGGGGCACCCCCCCTCACTTAGCGTGTGAAGGAAGTGCTCATCAACGACCCCCAGATTAGGTGCGCTGGGACCCTGCAATGTCCTACCCCCCCCCCCCCCCCACGCAGCCGTGCAGGGGTCGTGAGCGATGGGGAAACCATCCGGTCAGACCTGACGGAGGATGGACGATGGCGCAATAGGCAGGGCCAACGCCCTACACAGGATTTCTCTATAGTACCCCAGTTTCTCCTCCCTCTCGGCAGCTGGAAAAAAAGGCACCTTTTTGGACCGGTAGCAAGGGGTCCAAGAGGGTGGAGAGCCAAAAAAGTCATCCCTCGCCGGATGGGGACTATTCGGCTGTCATAGTCAGGCAAATCAGCATGCTGGGGGCCCATCTGCGCAATGATCTGAGGGACCCCCTGCCCCCCCCCTCCATGTATACTGCCTGGTGTGTCTGGGTCATCTGCCTCGTTTCTTCATCTCCCTCCACCCCCTCCGGGTTGCTCCTGCTCCTCCTCTCCTGTCCCCTGGTAGAAAAACCCATAATTTCAAAAGACACTGATTGTGTTTCAATGCCCTCCTCTTCTTCCAGTTCAGCCCCCATGGACTGGGGCCCTGATTTTGTAGCGCACGTCTCCAGTGCCCTGACCAGACGTTTTTTGCAGCATCTTTTCCCAGGACATGAATCGTGGAATGACGTTATTCACCCCGTGGGCCCCCCCGGCATGACAAAAAACATGGTCTCTTAAAAGGGGCCCCTTGAGAAAATGGCATTTTGTCACGTGGCTGCATCAAAATTCCAGGGGGAGTACCCCTGCCCGTTGCATCATCAAAAAATCTTTTAATGGCCTTTTTGTTCATACAGGTGGTCAAACAAATGGGGCTGGAATTCCCAAGGGTGGAAATCGCATATCAGCCTATGTTGGGGAGGGTTTTCCCCGTGCAACTCAAGGAGGGTGTGCTTGGCTTTGAAAGAATGGATGAAGTGAGGGTTTCCCCAGGGGGAAACCCCATTTTCCCCCCATTGTTGTCACCATGGTTCCGTTTTGCGTTTTCGCATGACGCGGAGCAATTCCTCCCTGGGGACTTGTTCCCCAGGCAAACCGGTGTAGAACTGCATGACCCGTGTGCCCTAATATGTGGATGTGGAGCAGCACTTAGACTTGGGAGGTGAGGTGGTGGTGGAGGAGGAGGGGGGACTTTGGGCAGGAGCAGCGTTTGAAAACGTGGAGGGGGGAAAGCGGCATCCCCGTCCAAGTTTTTGGTGTGGTGGGAGGAAGCACTTTCCCCCAGGGGCCAAAAGGCATTTACTGTCCCTGACCGTAGTGACAGCTCCACCCCGCACTGCCATTTGCACCTTGGAAGAAATAAATAAGCTCAAGGAGGCCCACCTTCTGTTCTCATATTTGTGAAGGGCTGGTACTGCCTTTTTGGAAAATAAATTAGGTTTTAAATTCCACCTCGGCTCCCCAAAAAGCCATTATTTTTCTAAACCCTTTTGCAGAGTTACCACTTGGAAAGGGAGGGACTGAGTCCCAAAATTTGGGAAGGAGCACGGTCGCTTCTGCACCTTAGGATGGTTGACGTTTACGTTTACTCTGGCCTGGGTTGAAGACTGCTGGCGCCATGAGTAGGAAGGAGCGGAGAAATTTGGACCGGGAGATGATGGAAAAGCAAACAGCCCTTTCGGAGAGGTGAGGGGAGCCTGATGGCTGAAAAGGGGCTTTGCGTGACTAGGTGCTGCTGCTGTTGCTGCGGCGGCAGGGGTTCCCCATTGGACACGTTTCTCCAGGCCACTGGATGGTGATGTTTTCATGTTTTGCGCAGGGCCCTGGTCCCAACGTTAGCTCCTCCCCACGCTTCACTTTTGCCCACAGTTTCTAAATTACACATGTTCGGCTCCTCGGGTGTCTTAGCAAAAAACTGCCACACCGCCGAGTGGTGATTTTCCCGCCAACGCTCCGCATGAGTGCTATTAACGCCGCTGTTTCCTGAGCCCCTGTGCGCTATTTTCTTGGACCAGAAAAGGGGTTTTTACCCGTGGCCGCATGGCCCCGCCTCGCCTGATGCCCCCCCTGCTGACTACGGCCCACTAGCGACTTGCTGGCTGGGGCCGCTCCCTGCGCGAAAGCTGACACTCTCTTCTCCGACAATGATGATGAACCCCTTGCTTCCCCGGCTCCCAAGTTGACGGCTACTCGTCATCGATTTGTGTTTGCCGTCCTGCTTTCTCCTCAAACGGTCTCAGTATGCAGAGCCTGATGTTGCAAATAACCTCCGTGACATCTCCAAAATCACTATTTTCCCGCCTACGCAAAAGCAGCGGAGTCTGCCCCACCTTTGCTGCCAAGTAGCTGCTGACTGTCCCCCAAAACAGTTCGTCGTCGCTGTATAGTGGCGGTGAGCCCAGACCAAATAGTGGATTTTGGTGAGGAATCGAATGGGACGAGAGGGTTGAGGAAGGTGGGGGCCCCGCTGCCCCGCTCCGGGCCTGCCAACTAAGGGTTGTGTCTGACGTTCCCACCGACTCTTGGGGGGGTTTTGTTAGTGTCTTCTGGGAGGAAGTGGAGACCTAGTAAAAACCAACAAGAACCCTTTGGGGTTTTGGTCAACACACGGCGCAGATGCACCGGGGAGTTCTGGCTTCATGAGTCACCCCCGCTGCGACGTCCCCCTTACTGTGTGGACCTGTGCCTCTCCCCGAAGTTTGTGCCCCTGCCCCTCGCATTGAAGGGCCCTTGCCACTTCTCGTCTGACATATGTTTTTAAAAAAAAATTAATTAAACCCTTGGGGTTGAAATATACAGAACAACCAGAGTAAATTAGGGTATAGAGGGAAAAAAAAAATAAAAAAAAACCCCGTATTTTTGTTAAAAATTTAAGCACAATCAAAAAGTAGATTAAGCCCCGTGTTGAAATATCGTACAGAAAAATCAGATGTAAAATTTGGCGTATAGGGCAAAAAAAATAAAGACTTTTTTTCCAAATTAACACCAATCAAGAAGTTGATTAAGCCCTGTGTAGAAATATCGTACAGAAAAAACCAAAAGTAAAATTTGGGTAAGAGGCAAAAAAAGTAAAGACCCCCTGTACTTTTGTCCAAATTAAAGCACAATCAAAAAGATAGATTAAGCCCTTTGGGTAGAAATCCGTACGAAAACCAGATTAAATTAGGGGTATAGAGGACAAAAAAGTAAAAAAACCCCGTATTTTTTTCCAAAATTTAAAGCACAATCAAGAGATAGATTAAGCCCCCTGTATGAATTCGTACAGAAAAAATCGATGTAAATTGGGATAGAGGACAAAAAAAAATAAAGACTTTTTGTCCAAATTAAAAACACAATCAAGAAGTTAGATTAAGCCCTGTGTATGAAATATGTACAGAAAACAGATATAAATTAGGGTTAAGGAAAAAAAAGTAAAGACACCCGTATTTTTGTCCAATTAAACACAATCAAGAAGATGATTAAGCCCCGTGTATGAATTATCGTTTCAGAAAAATCAGATGTAATTAGGGTTAGAGGACAAAAAAGTAAAGAAACCCCGTATTTTTGCCAAATTAACGCACAAACAAGAAAATTAGATTAAGCCCTGTGTACGAAAAATGTCAGAAAACCAAATGTAAATTAGGGGATAAAAGGACAAAAAAGTAAAGAACCCTGTATTTTTGTCCAAAATTTAAGCACAATCAAGAAGATAGTTAAGCCTTGGCTATGAATACCCTACAGAACAACCCGATGTAAATTAGGCGTATAGAGGACAAAAAAAAGTAAAGAAACCCCGTATTTTTTCCAAATTAACGCACAAACAAGAAAATAGATTAAGCCCCGTGTATGAAATATCGTACAGAAAAATAGATGTAAAATTTGGGTTTTTAGAGGACAAAAAAGTAAAGAACCTGTATTTTTTGTCCAAAATTTAAAACACAATCAAGAAAATAGATTAAGCCCTGTGTATGAAATATGTACAGAAAAATCAGATGTAAATTAGGCGTATAGAGGACAAAAAGTAAAAAAACCCGGTTTTTTGTCCAAATTAACGCAAACAAGAGTTGATTAAGCCCTGTGTACGAAATATCATACAGAAAAAAAAGTGTAAATTAGGCGTTTTTGGGACAAAAAAGTAAGACACCTGTTTTTGTCCAAATTGACGCACAATCAAGAAGTTAGATTAACCCTGGTATGAAATATGTCAGAAAAACCCGATGTAAATGGCGTTAAGGGACAAAAAAATAAAGGGAAACCCCGTATTTTTTTTCAAAAAGACGCACAATCAAAAAAGTTAGATTAAGCCCCGTGTATGAAATACGTACAGAAAACCAGATGTAAATTGGGTAAAGGGACAAAAAAGTAAAAGACACCCTGTATTTTTGTCCAAAAATTTGGAAAACAGAAGTTGAATTTAAACCCCGTGTATGAAAAATCGTACGAAAAACCCGATGTAAATTAGGGTATATCATAGTTTAAGTTTTTTGTTTGTAGGCCCAAAAAAAAAAAACGAGCCTCCATCCGTTCAGCTGTTGTGCTAAGGTGTTGTCCCGAGGAAGGCAAAAAAACCCCCAAAGAGGTAGAAGTCAATTTTCCCATTTTAGGGAAAAAATTCCTTTCCCCACTCCAATTGGCAATCGGAAAATCCCCGGATCGATGCCCCTTCCAGAATCCTCCAGTAATAGGAAAAAAAAGTAAAGACACCCTGTATTTTTTTTCCCCAATTTTAAGCACAATCAAGAAGTTAGATTAAGCCGTGTATGAAATTCGTATAGAAAAAAAACCCGATGAAAATTTAACGTATAGAGGACAAAAAAGTAAAGACGCACTGTATTTTTGTCGAAATTAAGCACAATCAAGAAGTTAGATTAAGCCTTTTTTATGAAATATCGTACAGAAAAAACCCGAGAAAATTTGAGTATAGAGGACAAAAAAGTAAAGAGCCTGTATTTTGTCCAAATTAAGCCAATCAAAAAGTTGATTAACTTTATGTTGAAAAACGTACAGAAAAAAAAGATGTAAAATTTGACGTATAGGGACAAAAAAGTAAAGACGCCCCGTGTTTTTGTCCAAAATTTAAGCACAATCAAGAAGTTTGATTAAAACCCTGTGTATGAAATATGACAGAAAAAAACCCGATGTAAATTAGGCGTATAGAGGACAAAAAAGTAAAGACCCGTATTTTTGCCAAATTGACAACAATAAGAAGTTTGTTTTAAGCCCTTGTGTATGAAATATCGTACAGAAAAACCCGATGTAAATCAGAGAAGAGGACAAAAAAATAAAGACACCCTGTATTTTGTCCAAATTAACACACAATCAAAAAAGTTAGATTAAAACCCTGTGTATGAAATATGTACGAAAAAACAGATGTAAAATTTGACGTATAGAGGAAAAAAAAAGTAAAGACACCCCGTATTTTTGTCCAAATTTACGCCAAATCAAGAAATTAGATTTAAACCCCGTGTATGAAATATCGTAAAAAAAAAACCAGATGTAAATTTGGTTAGAGGACAAAAAGTTTAAAAACGCCCTGTTTTTTGTCCAAAATTTAAAGCACAATCAAGAAGTTGATTAAGCCCTGTTTATGAAAAACGTACAGAAAAACCAGATGTAAAAATTGGGTTTTTAGAGGACAAAAAAATAAAGAAAACCCCGTATTTTTGTCCAAATTAAGCAAAATCAAGAAGTTAGATTAAGCCCTGTTAAGAAATTCGTACAGAAAAAACAGATGTAAAAATTGACGTATAGGGACAAAAAAAATAAGACGCCCCCGTATTTTTTGTCCAAAATTAACGACAATAAGAAGTTAGATTAAGCCCCGTGTATGAAATATCGTACAGAAAAACCGATGTAATTAGGGGTATAGGGACAAAAAAAAGTAAAGACACCCTGTATTTTTGTCCAAATTAACGCACAATCAAGAAATTGATTAAGCCTGTGTATGAAATATCGTAAAAAAACCAGATGTAAATTAGGCGTTTTTAGAGGACAAAAAAAAAAAAAAGACACCCTGTATTTTTGTCCAAAATTTCGCACAATCAGAAGAAGATTAAGCCCTGTGTAGAAAAAACGTACAGAAAACAGATGTAAATTAGGCGTATAGAGGACAAAAAAAAAAAACCCCTTATTTTTTCCAAATTTTAAAGCACAAACAAGAAGTTTGATAACCCCGGTTGAAATATCGTAAGAAAAACCGATGTAAATTTGGCGTTAGAGGACAAAAAAAATAAAGACACCCTGTATTTTTGTCCAAATTGACGCACAACTCAACAAGATGTTAAGCCCCGTTATGAAATATCCCCAAAAAAAACCAGAGTAAATTTGGGTATAGAGGACAAAAAAATAAGACACCCTTATTTTTGTCCAAATTAAGCCCCAATCAAGAAGTTAGATTAACCCCGTGTATGAAATATCGCCCCCGAAAAAACCCGATTAAATTAGGGTAAAAAAGGAAAAAAAGTAAAGACCCTGTATTTTTGCCAAAATTCCCCCAAATCAAAAATTGATTTAAGCCCTGTGTATGAAATATGTACAGAAAAAAAAAGATGTAAATTGACGTATAGGGAAAAAAAGTAAAGCGCCCTTATTTTTGTCCAAATTAACGCAAATCAAGAAGTTAGATTAAGCCTTATGTATGAAATATGTACAGAAAAAAAGATGTAAAATTAGGGTTATGGGACAAAAAAAGTAAAGACGCCCTGTATTTTTGTCCAATTAACGCCCAACAAAGAAGTTAGATTAAGCCTTTTGTATGAAATTTCGTACAGAAAAACCGATGTAAATTAGGACAAAATAAAAAAAGACACCCTATATTTTAAAACTGAAAAAATTAAAATAAAAAAGATCCAGGAGATGCAAACGGTGGCTCGAAAAAGTTTTTTCAAATCTAAAAAGGAAAAAAGAAAAAGAAAAATTAGTATTATAAACACAAATCACTAGTATAGAAATAGTCCCCTGTCGGGGCTAATTTAATTGAGAAAGAAAAAAAGAACCCAAACAGATGGGTTTTACCCCTATCCCCTTCCCAAAGACGCCTTTGTGGATATATTTTGAATCCAAGATTTAAACCGCTAGGATAAATTGTGTTAAGTTTATGAATGCATTGTAATTCCCTACATTTTAAAGTCATGATGCGGTCACCTCCACGTATACTTATTGGAACGTGATCAATGATCATGAATCACAAATCCTTAACTTTGTTTCAGGTGTAAATAATGTTTGAGGACTGGGAGATCAATTTTTCCGGTACAGATGTAGTTTTTTTTCTTATTAATTTTTTATTCTGATTCTTTCGAGGGGCTCCCCGAGGTAAAGCAACCCACTTGGACAAAGAAGAACATAAATAAAGCGACTACGACAAGTCAAAAAGGGACTTACTTTATATGTTTGTTTTGTTTGGGGATGAACAAACGTGTCACTTCTAATTAGATTCCTACAACATTGGCAGCTTTAATACATTTTTGTTCACTACCAAATTTTTTTTAAATCTTCTGTCACCAAAATGTCACGAAGATTTTTATTTCTCCTTTATGCCATTTTAGGAAATGAGTGAAATTCTGGTATGTCTGGAAAATTTTCCTTCAATAAATGCCATTCACTCCTATTGATGCTTTTAATTTTGTAAGATACCTTAGAAAAAGTAGAAACAAAAGTAATACGGGGAACTGGGGGACAATGTTCCCTCACCATCAACAAAGAAGACCTCTCCAAATTATCTACCTTTCATCGTTGTGATTAGATAATTCTATTAGGGTACCCACGTTTTTTAAATTTCAAAGACATAATAATAATAACAATAATAAATAATCTTTATTTATATAGCGCCAACTATTTTGCAGCACTTTACAATGTAGAAATAATTACAGAAAAAAAGACAGACTTACACTGAAGTCTTACGGTGAGACTCAAGGTGTGAGGGCCCTGCTGCAAGGCTTTCAATCTAAGAAAGACATCTCATTTAACCTGTTATTAAGGGTCAAAGGATCATCTATGATCCTTTTGACTCTCAATAATTGACTGAAGGGTAAGGGGGCCAAAATGGGATGGGGTGAAAACTGTCAAAAGTTTTAAAAAATTTTTCCTGTCAGTCTCTTTAATAAAAAGATCTGTGACTAATCTATCACCATTCTTCCAAACCATTGTATCCAAAAATTGGATATTTGTCAAAGAAAAACATCATTGAGTCCTTAACCTTCAGTCAAAATTTTTTGGATCAAAATGAGTAGATTTTATCCCTTTACCTTAATAGCAGGTTAAATGAGATGTCTTTGAAATTCAAAAAATGTGGGTACCCTGATAGAATTATGTTGTCACAACGAAGAAAGGTAGATACAGTAATTTGGATAGGTCTTCTTTGTTGAAGGTGAGGGAACATTGTCCCCCAGCTCCGCATATTACTTTTGTTTCTACTTTTTCTAAGGTATCTAACAAAATTACTCACTAACAAACGTTGAGCATAGCCAGCTCCCTTCCCCTGTGCACAGGGGGCGGACCCCCTGCTGAACCTTGCAGCAGTAAGTAATGGGAGGAAAAAAAACGATAGATGGTCCAGCACGATCAATGTAGAGTAAAATATCCAAGGTTTATTGAAAAAAAATTTAAACATAAAATCATCAAGGTACGCACCTGCATAAGTGATCAGCATAGGTGCGGTAGTCCCCCGACATGTGGGGTAGTACATTTGGGGCGGTTTCGGGCTCAAAGTGCGCCCTTAGTCATAGCACTACTGAAGACATCTAAAAGTATCCTTTATATAAGAACAAAGCTTGTTACATGTTAATTAAGATGTAAATTACCGTTATCACGTAGAGGGGCCGCACATGCAGCGAGTTTCAGTGCATGTACCATGGAGATCGGTCCCCGGAAAAACAGATAGTGTTCCGGTCTGCGCGCTGGCTGCAAGAAATGTGCCTGGTAAGGGAAAGCAGGAAATACAGATTTGAGTATTTTTGATACAATCGGATTAATATAATATATTGCTCAGTGTAAATAATGATTCCCTTTTTTTAAAATTTTAGACCTTGTGGTGAGGTTGTATTTAAAATAATAATCCAGTGTGCTTCTCTGTTACGTAATTGTCTCACAATGTCACCCATCTTATTGGTCTACATATTTTTCTATTGCTCTTACTTTTAACATGCTACAATCTGAGTTATGTTTTTTGTATAAAATGCCTTGTAAGACCAGATTTATTTCTCTCTGATAAATTTGTAACTTCATTTACATGTTCTAGAAATCTGATCTTAAGTTTTCTGGTGGTACTACCAATATACGGAAGATTACACTCTGTGCACCAGGCTAAATAAACTACATTTTGGGTATTACAATTAATAAATTGATTGATGGGGTATTTTTGGGCACCTGACATATTTTCAAACTCCTTGCCAGGGCTCGCAAAGGAGCACGTACAGCATTGCCTTAATCCACACTTGAAAAACCCTTTGCAATTGAGCCAGGTAGAACGTTTTTTCTGAGAAACAAATGTATTGGATGTAAGTAAACTGCCAAGGGTTTTTGCTCGTCGGGGTACAATTTTACAGCCCCCTGACAGTATATTATCCAACACACTATCCTAATATAGAATTGGAAGATATTTTTGAACAATATTTTTAATCCTATTAAACTGTTTAGTGTGGTCTAATATTAATGTAGGTATATTATTTCTTAGTTGACATTTGTTCTTTTGTATAAGTAGGTCCCATCTATCCTTTTGTTGGATTTTTACTACCGCACTTTGTAGTAATTGTTTTGGGTAACCCCTGCTACTCAGTCTAGTGTATATTTGTTTGGACTCAAAATCATAATCTTCCTGAGAGCTGCAATTGCATTTGGCTCGTATTAGTTCTCCTGTAGGGATAGATTTTTTCGTGGATTTAGTATGGTAGCTGTCGAAGTGCAATATTGTGTTTCCTGCACTACTCTTTCTATAAGTTTTTGTGGAAATGATTTGGTCAGGAATGCCCATTAAATGTAGGTCCAGAAAATCCACTGAACATGCACTTTGTAAGTAGGTGAATTTAAGGTTGAATGGATTGTTGTTGATATAAGACACAAAGGAGGGCACGGCAGATACATCTCCTTCCCAAATAATGAGGAGGTCAGCATGTACTAGCTCCACATGTCGGGGACTACCGCTACCTATGCTGATCACGTATGCAGGTGCATACCTTGATGATTTTATGCTTATATTTTTTCAATAAACCTTGATGATTTTTACTCTACATTGGATCGTGCTGGACCATCTATTGCTTTTTCCTGCCATTACGTTACTGCTGAAAGGCTTCAGCAGTGGTCCGCGCACTGTGCACATGGGATGGAGCTGGCTATGCTCAACGTTTGTTAGTGAGTACCTTCAGCCTATATTTAAATAGCCGTGCACCTCCATGTATACATGTGCCTGATCCTACTAAGTTTCAATAATTATAAAGTGATCCAAATAGCATATTTTTGTGATAGCGGTGTGTTGCCCAGTATCCGACACTGTGCTACATGATCGAAGCTTAAGATTAGATAAGTAGCTCAAGTATTTGATGTCGGTACAGAAAGAAACTAAAGACATGTGGAGTTCATCACAAAGATTAAGACGCTGGAAAAGCAGTCATTACATGAAACTCGCATCTGTTGGGACTTACAAACATTAAACAACTACTTGGAAAAGAACATGATACCACGGGGCTTGAGGCTCAAAAAGATTCCAACTATGATTTATAGCGAGCAGTTTGTTTCCGAATGGAACGATATTCTATCATCATGTTCAATTAAACTCATACAACTGATAACCAAAAATGAAGAAATTAAATTACAGGAGATTTCCAAAGAAATAAAGGAATTAGAAACAAATATAGTGGAATATCAAGATTTGCCTGCCTATCCAGAGGAAGTTCAAAAAATTAAAGATAATGTATCCAAACTTGAAAGTGCAATCATGGAAATTAAGAAGTCCAAGTTTAACAGGGACACGCAAGACTACGCATTAAATCAGGTGTATGAATGGGGAAGAAGAACCGCATATGCTGGTCAACCTAGATCCATCCTAAAACAAAGAATGAGACACCATAGAAACAGAAACAAAAAAGTGAGTTTTGGATCTACAGGCTCAGATATATCAGAGTCTAATGCTGACACTTCAAGAGATACCTCCTGTGATTATTCATCTCAAAGTGACAATGGAACAAGTGCCTCATATTACAAGAATGCACATAAAAACAAAAGAAAAAATCGCCCAAAAAACGGAGGCGCAGAGGAAGCCACAAACATCATAAAGGACTCGCATCGCATGCAAACAAGGAAACAAGAGAACAAATAGATGGGAATCAAACCATTGCAGTCCATAACATCTCATCGGCAACATTAACGACAGAGGAGGAAGAAGTGTTATCTCTTGGCCTCAACTTTGCGGTAAAGGATAACTTCAATCTAGTCTCTACCATCAGAGACATCAATAAATTCGTACGTAATCTTACCATCAAAAGACATTTCTATCAAGAAGAGGATACTTATGGTGCACCAGAAGAGGTCATCTTTAATCATTATCAAGGATTAAGATTCCAAGAACAGATCTCTCTTATGACACTACAGGAACTAAATGGAGAGACGGGCCATAGGGAACCCCAACCATTAATGCAATCAGCGACCTTTCAAACGAACAACCAGGACTTCTACCCAGTACAAACCAAAACTGAGGCAATGGGTCATTTTCAGTTTCTGGTAGAAAGAGACTTGCGGGCATTACAAAGCAGTCAAATAGGGAAAAATATGTCCAACCTTACGGGCAAGCAAAAAACAGCCTTAAAATTTTAAAAAATCTGCAGCCAATTTTTGAAATTAAAATTTGGCTTACAAGTGGGGGCATGGTCGTGATCATGGACAAAGCAAAAATATCATGTGGCGATGCTCAATTTTATTATCGGATACAATTACGTATAAGAAAATTATCCGTGATCCAACAACAAATTTAAATTGCTAAGATTACAAATTGTAGAGGAACGACTCCAACTAGGCCCTTAAATCAAAAAAACAGGCTGGAATCTCAATAAGTTTCCAAAGTAATTCCAGTAATTATGGTGTCCCCAAGATTCACAAAATCTTTTGGACCCCCCATGGGGACCGTTTGTGTTGGTAAAAATTCTTTTACAGAAAGGTTTTCCCCCAAAGGGGTAGACTCCCTTCTGCAGCCCCTAGTCAGACGGGTTCCAGGGTTCCTCAGGACAAACCTGACGTTGTTGGCTGTTTCGCAATTTTGTTTGGACAAACAAATTTTAGTGGATCATTGTGCGTGGGGTCCTATTTTACCGTATTCCCCAAAGATAAGCAATTTCAGACTTCAGTCCATCTATTTTAATAAGCGGCCCATATGATCAAAAAAAGGAAAAAAGGGGGGGACAAAGGGGGGGCACAATAGTGAAGTAGGTAAAAAGGAGGTTTTTAAAAAATAGGTAATGTGCTTACCCTTTTGAAAGGTTGCGTCGAATTTTAAGGCCAAACTCTCAATGCGCTTGGGGGCTTTTTGATGCCGTACCCCTTCACGGATGCCTCTGGTCCAATGGATTCCGGGGTTCAGAAGGGCGGTTGAAAATGTTATAAAAAGTAAAAAATGGCGGAAACCGGCGAAAGTGGAAAGAAAATAAAACTAGAGCCCAGGTAATTTTGGCTTAGTAGGAAAAGTGTCTTTATTCTTAAAAATGAAGGGGGGATATGATCCTTCACACTATTAAAAACAGAGGCGATAAAACCCAAAGCGTTTCCTGCCTAAACCCGGGTTTTCAAGGTAATCTTTTTGTTTTAGCTTAGTTTCCTTGAGAAAGTGCCCCGGGTTTCGGCAGGGAAACGCTTTTGGGTTTTACGTCCTCTGTTTTTTAATGTGTGGGGTCAATACCCTACATTTTTAAATAAAAGGCACTTTTTTAAAAGCATTTCCTCGGGCTCTAGTTATTTTACCCCCGTGCACCGGTCCGCCATTTTTTCTTTTTTTTTACAGCGGCTATTGTCGATCTTGCAACTGTATGTTGTGGCGTGGGGGAAATTTTTAAAAAGGCTCACAACTATTTTATGTTTGATCACAAATATTATTGCCCAACTCACAGGGGTCTCAATGGGGGCCAAAATTTTTTTCCCCTATTAGCAAAATTAACGTTTTGTGGTGGGAGGAAACAGTTTATACTCCCGGTAATCCTTTTTGGGGCAGTTGAAGTGGTACGGCAGAACATAGAAAGAAATACAGCAAGCAAAACAAGGGCGGCACCGTTCCCTTGTTGCCCGCTCAGAAACAATCAATGATTTACTTCAAAAACTATTCACCTAAAAAAGTTTCATGATGGTGCCTGCTCCAAACGAAAAGCCCCAAAAGAATTCCACAATAAAAAAAAGGTATGAGCGGCACTCCCTTTTCTTTTTTAAAAATTTTAAAATCCTTTTAAAAATGTCGGATAAAAGCCATGCACTTAGCCAACAGCCTTTTTCGCGTCACCACCTTTGTCAAGGAAACCCAAATTTAAGGGCATTTCCGCCCAAACTTTCCCAAACAAAAACTTATAGAAGAGAGGCAAAAACACAATATTGCACTAAACACTACCATATTAAACCACGAAAAAATCTCCCCCTACAGGAGAACCACAGGTAAATTGAAAGGTTGCAAAAAATACTTTTTATTATCCGAACATTTCAGATACTGTTTTTTTGATTTTGGGCCAACACTTTGTTCATTGACGCGGGTTGCACAAATCGAAAACAAAATTTTTATAGTCACCAGGGGGAATTTAAAAAGTGCAAAAAATACCGTTTTTATACAAAACATAACAGATACGTTTTTTTTACTTTGCGCACTACAGCTTTGTTCATTGACACTTCACGAAAATTCTTTAAAACAAAAATTTTATAGTCACCACGGGTGAATTAAAAGGGGCAAAAAATACCTGTATAATACAAAACAAAACAATATGTGTTTTTTTTGCACTTTTCCCCATCCAAATTTGTTGATAGAGACCCCTTTGCAGTTTAAATTTGGGAAAATCCAGCAATTTTTTTTTGATTAGGGGGATTTGAGAAAGCTGTATTTTCCGCTTTTAATAAAGACTTTCCAAAAAAAATTCCATCCTCTCAAAATTTTAGATTTCTGAACAGGGAGCGAAAGCAGGGGGTAACGAGCAAAGAGGGGGTTTTCACATGGGGGTAAGGTACGAGAAAGGGTGCTCCTTCCAGTGCTGGCACAACACCTTTCCCAGGGGACGTCAGTTGAAAACCCTCACCTGTCATCGCGGGGCAGGGCCCTGTGAACTCAGTAACGAACAGCGTCGCCAACTGCCCTTCAGGGGTTAATAAACCGCACCACGTCTTACCCCCTCCCCCCCACAGGGCCAAAAATGTCTCTTAGCATCATCAGCACCCGTCCCCCATGAAAACCCAAAGTCAACTCGTGTACCCCCCACGTGGATAATCCTTGTCAAAAGACCTCTTTAAAGACAAAATGCTTTTGGGGTCAGAAGGCTTTAAAAAAGATCAAGAGGATTTTTTATCTGCTCTACCCCCATTATGTGCCATCAGAGGGGAAAGGAAGCCGGTCAAGGGAAAAAAATCCCGGGCGGTCGGCAACCCTTGCAGGCCCCTCTTGCTTGTACCCCCGCAGCTTCGGGGATCAAAAAGTCAACGACAAAGTCACCTGTTGAATGAGATGATCATGACACATTGGGGATCCTGGGTCTTTTCCGCAAATTTTTTTTCGACGCTTCATCAGTGGCAGGAGGAAGCATGGGGTATGTCAATAGGGGTCCCCCAAAAAAAGGGAGAGGGCGGTCGCAGAAGCCGCTGATAGATTCCCCCGCCCGGTCGGGCGAAACCCCCTCCCTCGTTTAAACGCCGTCAAAAGGTCCAACCCCCAAGCCGGGCCCTTCTTTGACAAGACTCTGATACACCCACGATGCATATGCCCCCTTTTGCCGTAAACGAAAAATAAGGAAAGAATTTAAGGGGTTAACCACCCCAAAAACATATCAGTCCATGCAGCGAATGCATGTTTTTAAATGGAGGAACATTTGGCCAAAAAAGGCCAAACCGACCCCGGGCCCCAACCACTGCCCACACCCTCTCCCGCCCCTCCCCCCCGCCACCCCCCAAGCGTTCCTCAGTGCCATATCTCTCAGAGCTATCAGGGATCGCCCCCCTTCGCCTCCACCGCCCCCAAGTACCCCCAACCACCGAAAACCCACCTTTAAACCCCTTCCCTTTCCGCCATTTACGACCTGCACGCCGTACGGGGCCCACTAGACCCGCCTTTGTTTTCCAGGTTTGGGAGCAGAAGAAACATTTAAAAACCCCAACCATCCCAAAGCCAAAACCCTGAAGTCGCATTCCCGGGCTTTTGGCTTTGGGGAAAATGCCTTTCCGCTGGTGGACACAGAGGGGGTTCCGCCACGTCGGGCCCTTGCCTGCCCCCAATACAAAATGCCAGCGGCTTTTCCTTTGCCAGAAAAGCCGCCCTGCCCTGGCCACCCGTGCCTCTAAAATTTAAAAGCCATTTTTGCATCTGGGCCCGGGAAAATTTCCTCTGACCACCGCCCCAATGGACTAAAAGCACGGCCAAGGCCGCTAAAATCCTGGACAGCTCCGGGTAGCTGGGGGATGCTCGGGGGGGTGACGTGGGCTCTCAGGCTCGGCCACGCCTTCAAAACCGCGGGATGGTCGGGGCTTTTTCCCCCCCAAGGGTTTCCTCTGGGGGCATCACGTCCCCAAAAAACCCCAACCCCGTTTTAAATTTAATCTGTCTTGGAGCCCGCCCCAAAAGGGTGGGAGCGTGGCGGTTTCCCGAAACGAGACCGAGCGTGGCTGGGTGAAAAAAGAACCTGTGCCAGGCAAGGGGTATGCAAAGGGCAATCTGCTGCCGCCCTTAAAGGGAAATGCGGGGCACACCCTTGCCTGGCCATTCATAACCCTGGTCACCAATTTTTTTAAAAGGCTCCCCGGGTCTGGACTGCCTGCGGGGAGAAGGCCGAGGTCTGAGTTCGATTTCCCCCCTCGCCCCCCTTTCGTCCCCTGCGGTTGCAGCGCAGTGGGCCCCCCCGCAACCTCTCTGTTGACGGGCAACCCGGGGAATTTCCACCCTCCACATCTCCAGGTTTGTGGCAGCAGCGCAATGCCATTACCAGTACGAATGAACATGGCCTACAAGCCGGGTGGGGACCTCGGGGTGTTGAGCCACCGAAGTGGAGGCAGGTGAAAGAGTCTGCACCCCTTGCCAGTTTGAAGAACCACCAAAAGGTCATGCGAACAATGCCCTTCGCAGAGATTGGGTGATCTTAGTTCGGGAAAAGATCGGGGAACTCGAAACAACGGGTCCCCCAGCGAGGGAGGGGGAGACGACACAGAGCGGACACGGAGCCTTCTCTCCCAAACCCACAAGGCCCGACATTTTCACATTTCATGGGTTTTCATACAGTGGTTCGGGTCCAGACTAGTGCAAGGTGGCGCATCAGCTCTGGGGTGCATCACTCGGAAGTCGGGCGTGTTGAAGCTGTGCCGGAGGGGGAGGGGGAGGAGTTTTCCAACACAGAAAAAACTGACGTCCCACCTTGGAAAAGAGGTTTGGGCGCAATTTTGGGGGCGGGAGGAAGATGAGGAAATCATTTTTTTAGTGCCCCTCGCCCAGAGCTTGGGAAATCAAGGCTCCATCCTCAAATGTGTTTGGATCTCCTTTTTCCCCAACAAAAATCCCACATTGGGCCATCAAATAACAACAGTTACGGGGTGGCCACCCCCGGGGACCCCCGGAACAAAACAAAACTCAGCATTTTCCCTTCCCCACCACCCAAATAGAGAAAAAAAACAGGAAAGGAGCCCTTGCGATTGATCAACAAGAAATCTTTTCGTCTGCTTCCGTTCTTCAAATGTCAGGGTAACAAACCCCAAGCGACGTGACAGCGTAGAGTCCAAAAGTAGCCGAAGCGGCAGCAGCACAGCAGCGGGCAAGGGCAGAAGCCTAAGGGGTGACTTCTGGCAACTTTGTTTACCACCTCCCAACGCATGAATGCAGGGCACACATACAACACCCAGGGGACCATTAAGAATGGTGCACGCTTTTTTGCGTCCAACACCGATGTTTTTGATGTTTTCCGGACCCAATAGACTTTGGGTATCCAAAATGGAAAAAAGGCCCGGCTGGCCGCCACCCATAAGGTGTTGTCCTGCCCAGCACCACGAAATTTTGAGCGACCTTCAGCACAGCCGAGAAGTCATTACAGACAAACGCACCCGGGCTTTCCACAGATAATGGGGACTTTTGACTTTCTAAGATGAATCGGGCTTGGATCCTATGATTTTGTCCCCCAAAATTTCCCAAATCACCGTTAGTTGCGGGGTTATTTCACTTTCCCCTCTCCAAACAGAAATGGTCCTTTTGAAAAATTTATTTTTTAAAATGATCATTTTTTACTGAAATTTTTATTTCAGTTCGTAACGTTCATTTTTCGGGTTTTTCTTGAGGAGACGTAAAAAAACACCAAAGGGTTTTATGACAAAAACCCAAATTCCCTTTACTCCACTTTAGAAATTTTTTGCATTTCAAAGGTTTTGGGGTCATGTTTGCCTCACAATTTTTAACAGGCTGAAAGTCATATTTTTTAATTTTTTGGGCAGTTGCTGTGAGAACAGCAAAATTAGGGGCCTTTGGGAAAAAAAATAAGGTTTTTAAGGGATTTCCCCTCACAATTTTTTCAGTGGCTGAAATCTTTTATAATTTTTGGGGGGCATGTTTCGTGAATAAAGCTATAATCATGGTCCTTTGAACAGAAAGTGGCTTCTAATGGGATTTCTCCCCCACAATTTTTAACTTGGTTTTGAAGTCATTTTTAAATTTTTTGGGTCAGCGCTTTTAAATCCGCAAACTACTCCTATTCTAAAAAATGTTGTTTCTAAAGACATTTGTTCTTTAAAGTCAAAAGTGGGTCATGGGTCATTTTTGAATTTTTGGGGGCATTTTGCTGTGACATGCACTATACCAGGCCTATTATAAAAAAAGTTGTTTTTTAAAAGGGCATTTGTTCTTTCCCAAAATTTCCCAAAATGGCTAAGGGGCATGCTTGAATTTTTGGGGCATTTTTCGTGACATTCCTATATACAGGTCCTATTAATAAAATTTTTTCTAACAGACATTTGTTTTTTTACCAATTGTCAAGAGTGGTCAAGGTATGGGGGCTGCAGAAAAGAATAGGTAGGACACTGTTAATGGAACATTTGCAAATGACTTTTTTTGCAAGATCTTTAACATACTATCAAACCTGTATTGAGACAACCCATTTAATTAATTAAAAAAAAGAGAAACAAAGACAGGGGGATTCCCTCCATTTTAAAAAAGGGTTTTTAGAAATTAAAATGCTAAAAAACTTGAATGTTTCAAAAACGTTAAAAAAAAATTTCCCGAATTGCAAGGGAGGTACAAAAATTGACTAGAGTAGGGTTTTTCAGAGGGCATGGAGTAGGAGCACGGACAGAGAAAAAGATACAAGACCATTTTTTTTTCCCCAAATTTAGTAAAAGAGAAAAAGAATGCCAAGAAAAAGGGGACCTGGTGTAACGGAGCTTAACCACCATATTTCCCAATGATTTCTCAAATTGGCCGCCTCATACGGAGGGCAAGCGCTACTGAGGAAAGGGTGAGTTCTCACCCTTCCGCTTCCACCCTGCTTCGCACAAAGTTTTCGTTCTGCGTTTCCCGGGGTTTTAACCCGCGTGTTAATAGAGACGGACCCAGCCTGGGCTCTCACCCCACCCACTGAAAAACCCCGGGCCCCGGTCATGCGTGGCAAGGACAGTTCTAGTCAATTCCCTTCAAAAAAAAGGGGGTTGAAGACCCCTTTTTTTCCGGAAATTTTTAATTTTGGGGGGCAACAGGGTTTTAAAGGTCATCTGCGGTCCAGGACAGTATAGTCAAAAGTCCATTAACTAAAATGGTGGTTGAAAAACTCCTTTTTCCGGCACTTTTTTAATCTGGGGGAACAGGGTTTTAAAGTCTGCCCGCGGTCCCGACAGGTAAGTCAAAGTCCAGTTCAACTAAAAAAAAAAAAAAAAAGGGGGGTTGAAAGACTCCTTTTTCCGGGGACTTTTTAATCTGGGGGTCAGATAGGTTTAATGTCTACTGGGTCCAGGACGGATGTCAATTCCAGTTTTAACTAAAAGGTGGTTGAAAGACTCCTTTTTTTCCGCACTTTTTAATCTGGGGGGCAACATTTAAGGGTTTTATGCCGGTCCAGACAGGGGGTTTTTCAATGTCCAGTTCAACTAAAAGGTGGTTTAAAAACTAATTTTTTCCGGCACTTTTTTAAACGTGAGTCAGCAGGGTTTTTTAGGGTCATGCGCTTTTTAGGGCAGGATATTCATGCCAGTTCAAGTAAAATGATGTTTAAAAATACGCCTTCTGGCATTTTTTTTTTGTGTGTGACAGGTTTTAAAGGGTCATGCTGTGGGACAAACAGGGATAGTGAATGGGGTGTTACTTTTTTTTTGGCTTTTTTAGCCTAAGTGTTTCCAAAAAAAAACATATCCATTGACGTTGTGGCTTTTAATTCCCGCTTCTCCACCTGTTTTGGGGTAAGAAAAGAAGGGTTGTTGCTCTCCCCTAACTTTAATGGTCATCGGAGATATCGACTATCAAAAACCTTTTCGAGGTGGCCGACTATCGACTATCGCCCCCTGTCGATAGCCAAAAGAATCGCTCAACATATCCACACATATTGTTTTTGGATCGGGGGGGTTTCTTGTTCCCGATTCGGCGATCCCCCTGTGCCCCCTTGAAGGTTAATTTAGATTTTTCCTTTCCAAACCCCCACGTCTAAGGCGGGGGAAAAAGGGTTTAAAACCAATCCGGGGAATTATCTACCCATTTTGTCTGGCTCGACAACACGGCCACGTTGTCCCCGGGGGGGAAATTTTCCACAACCCCTGGGTTCTATCGACGGGGGCCCCCGCCCTTTTTTTGGGTGTAAAGAACAACATCCCCCCCCCCCTCCCAAAGTCACGCTTCAGCGTTCCCCCGTGGGCAGTGGTCTTTAACTAAAGGGCCCTTTGGAAGGAAACCCCCGCATTCCTGGTCGGGGGGCCCCCGCCAAATGAAGAATAGGGAAAAAAGTCTGGCTTTCTTTAAAGTATTTCCGCTGAAAATTCCCACTACAAACGGGCCCTCGCTACCTTGGGCCTTTGTGGTTCTAAGAGGTTTTAACCCTGGCCTACAACCCGCCCCTCCCCCTAGCCAACCCAATTCCTTCCACGTCTCCCCCTGAAAAAGGTCATCCTTAAACGGGACTTTACGGTAGTGGTTTTTCCCCCTCTCCCTTAGCACCACCAAGTTTTTTTCAGTTAAGGAGATCTTGGCCATGAAGGGGGGCAGTTTTGGGGGAACGATTTTCTTGGTTCTGGGGGGGTTTTACAAAAAGAGAGGTCTTGGAACCGAGGGGTAACATCGGACCCAGGACCTGCTGAAGAGGTTTCTACAGACAAAAAGAGGGGGAGGCCTAGGGGGGAACTGCACGGCTCCCCCGCGACCCCCGGTTGGTCCTCGGGGTGCGGGGCGCTCTTCAGCCTTTTCCCACTTTCCTCACCACCCCCTTTTGTGCCTTTGGGCCCCGGCTCTCTCAATTTAAAGGGGCAGCGCGCCGGGGATTGGTTTCACCGGGGGCCCGTTTTTATTTTTGCCCCCGCCTCTTCCCTACCACCTTGCCCATCGATAGTGCCCCGGCCAAGAGGGAATTTTTTATGTGTCTTTTTTGCCCTTTTCGTTAACGACCTTTCTGCCTCCCTCCCCGCCACAAACCTTTTCGCCTGCCCTGACCTTCTGCCTGCCCCAAAAGAGCCTCCTTTCATTCTGACCACGCCCCTTGCGGCGGGGTCTGGGAAAACCGGGCCTACTTAGATTCCCCCCTGGCGAGGCCACTACCCTCGCTGCATGGCCGGAACCACTACCACGCCCTTTCAATTCCCTATTCACTTACACTATTTATTTTTTCAATAAAGTAGACTAATTTAATTTTTTGCTAATTTGTTGTAAGAGTTCACTTTTATAAACTAGAGGCACTGTGTGTGTACTTGAAAAAGGTTCTGTTCGAACGAAAAAGTTTTTGGGTGTTGGGTAAATAAATTTTCATTCTTTTTTTTTAAAAGGGTGCCTTTTTCATATTTTTTTTAAAAATTTTAGACCCTGATCCCGGTTTTTTGGCGTGACCAGCATTTATTGTTCTTTTGGATTTTATATTTTTTCTGCGAAAAACATTTTTTTTTTTTTAAAAAAAATGGGACCACATCAATACAAAAAAGGCCAGAAGGCAATGGAAGCTGTCATACTTTTAGACAATGAAAACACTGCCCTTTTTGCCCTAAAAACATTTAGCTGTACCCATTCTTTTGGGCCCAGCATCATTTTTTATTTGGTTTTAAAAAAAGGTTGTTCTTTCCTCAGGCGTCCGCCTCCCGGTGATAGCACATGTGTAGGTTCCCGCGTGGCTACCAAATTGGGGTTTATTGCGCTGTGCCAATGACTCCTGACATCAGCTGCTGGGGGTCCCCTGTAGCAGAGGCAAGTATTACAAAAAGCGTTGATCTTTAAAAGCTCTATTTTCATGCATCGCTAATTTCGGCACCCCCAAAGGGCATACCGCTTTTCTGCGGTAAAAACCCCAGCCCCCCATAATATTTTGTAGCTCATCATTTCCTACTTTATTTAAACCCCTAAACAGTGGCGTAGCTATAGGGGTGCAGGGGTAGCAGTCTAAGGGGCCCCAAGTCCCTCTTGCCCCCAAAAAAAAAATACCCTTATAATAAAAATTGAAATACATATTTGGGGGCCCTTTATTCACTTTTGCACTAGGCCCAGGAGGTTTAAGCTACGCCTCTACCCATGGAGATATTTGGCAAGGATTGAAACATAATCATGTCAGGACTATTTCCAGGGAGAAGTTTATATAGGAAAATGGCGGCTACCCTGTATTTAGGCCCTAGCCCATTTAGGGCCTACTATGGATAATAACTTCCTCTTCCATCTTGAACACGGTGTAGCCCTATACAAGAAGTCTGGTAAGATCATTCCGTTTTGTAATTTTTGAATGAATATTTGGTATACTACACAACTGTATTTATGTGTTGTGTTGTCCGAGTATTTGTCTGCTGTGGTCTGTTTATTTTAAAGGTAGATTAAAAGTTATGTTTTAATTATTTCACGCTAATTTTGATACTTGTGGTTTTACTGTGTTTGAAGATAATTTTGTCTTAAACTACTGTGATTGATTTTCCTGCTGGTATTACTTGCTAATCTTATTCTAAACCTTTACCAGCTCTTTGGTTCACATAAGACAACAAGTTAGACTCCATTATAGAAAACTTGGCAAGGCCATGAAAGAAAGAAAAATAAACATTTAATGCAGCAAGAGAATCAGAAGCAGTATGCATTGTAAGCAATCACTAAAGTCCAACCACCATCTTGGTCAGTCTGAGGGATCACTTTGGCTTACCATTTTTTGTAAACCAATATGGCAGTCAGACTCAGGGCTGTCTTTTTAAACTAGCTTCAGCCAGCTTTATTCCTCCAGCAGGTTAAAGTACAGAAAACAGAAAAAATATAAACAAACACCCAACACCACAGCCATTCCGAATAAGCCAGCCCGTATTAGCTGCATCGCAGCTATATTAACGACCACAAATGTCGGTAATCTAGGGTTACTGACCCAAAACTGCTGACTTCCCCACCAAGTTCCACTTGGTGGCATGTACCTTGCAGGTCTCCTGCCAGAGACATGTGACCAACTGAGGTTGCTCTGCTGCTACATATTGTAGGAAGGCATAAGGCCTTGTTATAGATGGGAGGTATGTGTCACCAAAGTTCCTGGCTTTGTTGGAGTGAAGGCCAGATATTTCTGTGTCAGCGGCATTAGGCCACTGACACGTTTAAAGTTAGTTTGTCTGCAACCGCAGCTAGTCTGGGTCGGTCTTTCATTGGAGCAGTCAAAGAGTTGGGTGGGATGACTGCTCCCACTTCATGTCCAGGCCAGAGTTTAGGAAGGACTTTGTAAGCCTGGAAGTCAGGTGAGCTGTGTGTGTGTGTAGGTGGTTCAGTCTTCCTGCAAGTTGCTGGAGAGTAACAGCCTCGGATGCTGAGGGAAGCACAAAGGTCCTCACTAGGAGCAGTGTCTTACACCATGCTGGAGGGGTGAGAACCTTTGTGAGCAACACGGACTGTGCCTGTTATTTAGGTGCCTGGCGGTTGCGGCTAAACACTGTGCTGGTGCACCTGTGTGCTGGCTGAAGTAAGCCATGTTTTTTGTTTGCTGGAGAAATGGATGGCAGAACAATAAACGCACCCATTGTTTTGCACGAACTCTTACTGTGGTCCTATTTGTGTAGGCCTGCCATTGGGACTAATCTCCTACAATTGGTGCTTCGGATGTGGGCAACGTCCTGGCTAGTGCATGTCCTGGCTTAAAGCGACGGTCCAGATAAAGACTCAGGCAGAAAGTAGGTAGGACATTATAAAACACCTCATACAGGCTAACATCCAGCAGCAGCAGGCTCATGCAGAGTCTGTGAGGGCACAGCAGGAGACTAATCAGCTCCTGATACAGCAGATGGCCCTGCTGACAGAAGCTGTTCGGGCCAAGTAAGCCCCTACTATGCATAGCCATGATGGCGACCAGCGAGCACGTAGGTCCGTCAGATGACGATCCTGGAGGATGATGTGGAAGCATTCCTCACAGTATTTGAGCTTGTTGCGGAGCGCGAGAAGTTACCTGCTAAACAGTGGGCTGAGGTCTTGGTTCCTTCCCTCACGGGTGAACCCCAGAAAACGTACTACGATGTGTCGATGCAGGATGTCAGGGAGTACGGAAAATTGAAAGCAGAAATCCTGGCGCGACTGGGGGTAATTGTGATGGTGCGGGCCCAAAGGGTGCATGAATGGGGATACAGCTGGGACAAGCCACCCAGGTTCCAAATGTTTGACCTCTTGCATCTGGTCCAAAAATGGCTGCAGCCCGACGTATGTAGCCCGGCTCAAATGGGTACATTGTGGCAGACTGGTTTGTGCACGCTCTACCCCGGTCGGTTCAGTGTTCGGTTGTGCAGGGCAACCCCCAGTCCACAGATGACTTGGTGGACTTAGTGGAATGATACCGTGCAGTGGAAAAATCCCTGATTGACCCAGGGCATCTTTCCTCTCCATTCTGGGTTGCCAGAAGTGCTTCAGAAAGCCAGAGAAAGGGACCCCAAATTCCCCGGGAGGGACGCCCCAAGACCAGGAGTGGGCTGGACTTGGCGAGTAGAGCTGTTCCCTGGGACATTGTTTGCTGGAAGTGTCATGCTCCGGGTCACATCGTGGCCCAGTGCTCCCTTAACAGGGAACCTATGGAGTGCTCGGTGGGGAGACGTAGCTCCATGTTCGCTCACTCCGTATGCAGCATGGCTTCAAACTCTGAAAAGGGACTCCAGCTCTGGCAAGAGGTGGTAAATGTGACCCCAGCCACTGGACTCCTGGACTCAGGGAGCCTGGTTACGCTTCTTGCGGCTCACCTCCCGCAAGAGTTTGTCCCTGGGGAAAAACTGGGAGTCCTATGAATACATGGGGATACCAAACGTTACCCGGTGGCCAAGGTTAACATGGAAAGAGGTGTTGGTATGGTGTCACACCAGGTGAGGGTCGTGCCTGGATTAATGCATGACCTGATTATTGGCCGCGATTGTCCAATCTTCAGGGACCTATGGGCCGCCGTAAGACCGCCTAGTCACGCAGGATGTGTGGACCACCCAACCAGTGCGGCTCCGGAGGGTGTCCTCAATTTTCCCCTAAAGGTTCTGGTAGGTGACTCTGAGGAGGATTCCACACCTGACGTGGCCATTCCAGACTTAGATGTGTCAAGGGGAAACTTTGGGTCAGCCCAACTCCAGGATGAGACCTTAAGGGGGGCTCTTAATAATGTGGTAGTCATAAACGGCGTATCCCATGAGCCAAGGGCAGACGAGAGGTTCCCCCACTTTGCCATGAATGGGGACCTGGTGTACCGGGTAACAAAAGTCAGGGAGGAACTGGTGGAACAGCTTCTGGTGCCTAAAGCCTATAGGCGTATGGTACTGGACCTGGCGCATTCCCATATCTTAGGGGACCACTTGGGAGCAGATAAAACTATAGAAAGGATCCTCCAGAGGTTTTACTGGCCAGGGTGCTACCGGGAGGTTCGGGATTACTGCCAATCTTGCCCCGTGTGTCAGATAACCTTTCCAGTCACCCACTTCCGCAGTCCTCTGATTCCGCTCCCTATTATTGAGGTCCCGTTTGACGAGATTGCCATGGATCTGATAAGGCTGGTAGTGACGTCAGCTAGGGGGCACCAGTATATCCTGGTCATTTTAGGCTATGCCATCAGGTACCCAGAAGCCGTGCCCCTCAGAAACACTTCGTCCAAGAGTATCGCCAGGGAGTTGTTCCACATATTTTTCCGGACTGTGATACCTAAAGAGATCCTGACTGACCAGGGGACCCCATTTATGTCGAGGGTAGTGCAGGTCCTCTGTAAGGTGTTGAAGGTCACCCAGCTACGTACCTCGGTCTACAACCCCCAAAACGATGGCCTAGTAGAGAGATTTAACAAGACCCTAAAGGCCATGTTAAAAAGGGTGGTCGAGAAAGATGGCCGAGACTGTGATTATCTGCTGCCCTACCTGCCCTTTTCTATTAGGGTTGTGCCCCAAGCCTCCACAGGGTTCTCCCCATTCGAACTGTTGTATGGTAGGCATTCCCAGGGTCTGTTAGACATCGCAAAGGAGACCTGGGGGAATGAAGTCACTCCCTATAACAGCGTAACAGAGCATGTCGTGAAGATGCAGGAGAGGATAGCCCAGGTGATGCCCGTTGTGAAGTAGCATCTTCTCCAAGCTCAGGAGGCCCAGTCCAGGGTCTATAATAGGTCGGCCCGTCTCAGACAATTCAGCCCAGGGGACCGAGTTCTGGTGTTAGTTCCCACGGTAGAGAGCAAATTTCTCGCAAAGTGGCAGGGGCCATACTAGATAGTGGAAAAGATAGGCGAGGCGAACTACCGGGTGCATCAACCAGGCAGGAGAAAGTCCTACCAGATTTACCATATTAATTAGTTGAAACCCTGTAAAGATAGGGACTTCACGGAAGGCCCTTGCACTCTGGCCCAACCAACATTAGTTCTGGAGGAGATAAAAATTGCAGAGACCCTGACGTCCTCCCAGAAACAACAGTGCAGGCAATTGCTTGAACAGAATAGGGATCTGTTCACATGGTCCCTGGGCCTCACCAAGGTAATAGAACACGAGATCATTACAGAGCCACAGGCCAGGGTGAAGTTAAAGCCATATAGGATTTCTGAGGCCCGCCGAGAGGCAATAGCCAGAGAGGTGGAAAGAATGAAAAACCCGGGAGTGATCCAGGAATCAAAAAGTGGATGGTCAAGTCCCATTGTGCTGGTCCCAAAACCTAATGAAGAGTGGTGGTTTTGTAATGACTAACGCAAGTTAAACGAGATATCAAAGGTAGATGCCTACCCCATGCCCCGGGTGGATGAACTGATAGAGAGATTAGGGTCTGCCCGTTACATCATGACCCTAGACCTCACCAAGGGATACTGGCAGATTCCTTTGTCTAAGGAGGCTAGGGCATTTTCCATGCCTGAGGGGGTCTTTCCACTACGTCCAGATGCCATTCGGTTTGCAAGAGGCCCCTGCTACCTTTCAGAGGGTGATGGATAGAGTTTTAAGTCCCCATTGGAGATACACAGCCGCTTATCTCAATGACATTGTCATCTTCAGTAATGACTTGGAGAGTCACCGCCCTAAGGTCCAAGCTGTCCTGGACGCATTAAGGAGGGCGGGCTTTACTATCAACCCCAGCAAGTGTGCCATGGGAATGGAAGAGGCTCGGTACTTGGGGTATATAGTAGGAAGAGGGGTGATAAAACCTCAATTAAATAAAGTTGAGGCCATCCAGAACTGGCCTCGTCCAGTTGCCAAAAAACAGGTCAGGGCGTTTCTGGGAATTGTGGGGTATTACAGGAGATTTATCCCCAGATTTTTGGAGATAGCAGTACCCCTGACCAATTTAACAAAAGGGGCAAAGTCAGCCATGATAAAGTGGTCCCCGGAGGCTGAGAGGTCCTTCCAGGAGCTAAAAGCATCCCTTTGTAAACAGCCGGTGGTAATGGCCCCCTACTTCTCCCGGGAGTTTGTCGTACAGACGGACGCGTCCGATGTGGGCCTGGGAGCTGTAATGTCCCAAATAGTAAATGGAGAGGAACATCCCATCATCTATCTAAGTAGGAAGTTATCCCCCGCAGACCAAAATTTTCGATCATCGAGAATGAGTGTTTAGCCATCTAGTGGGCCCTGGATTCTCTCTGATACTATTTGTCAGGGTGGAAGTTTAGATTAGTGTCAGATCCTGACAGTCTCAGGTGGTTAAAAGAGAAAAAGGGGAAAAATGCTCGAGTCATGAGATGGTTTCTGGCCCTACAAGACTTCAACTTTGTGGTAGAGCATAGGTCAGGGAAATTACAAGGCAATACCGATGCCCTCTCAAGGATTCACTGCTTGTTGGCTACAGGTGCCCAGAACCCCGGCTTTGGGCAGAGGGGGGGGGGGGGTATGTAGCAAGGCACAAAGTCTTGTTATAGATGGGAGGTATGTGTCACCACAGGTCCTGGCTTTGGTGGAGTGAAAGCCAGATATTTTGGTGTCAGCGGCATTAGTCCACTGACACGTTTAAAGTTAGTTTGTCTGCAGTCACAGCTAGTGTGGGTCGGCCTTTCATTGGAGCAGTCAAAGAGTTGGGTGGGATGACTGTTCCCACTTCTGGTCCAGGCCAGTGTTTAGGAAGGACTATATAAGCCTGGAAGTCAGGTGATCTGTGTGTGTGTGTAGGTGGTTCCGTCTTCCTGCAAGTTGCGGGAGAGTAACAACCTCGGATGCTGAGGGAAGCACAACGGTCCTCACTAGGAGCAGTGCCTTACACCACGCTGGAGGGGTGAGAGCCCTTGTGGGCAACACGGACTGTGCCTGCTATATAGGTGCCTGGCGGTTGCGGCTAAAGACTGTGGTGGGGCACCTGTGTGCTGGCTGAAGTAAGCCTTGTTTTTTGTTTGCAGCTTATGTTTGCTGGAGAAACGGATGTCAAGACAATAAACGCACCCATTGTTTTGCATAAACTTTTACTGTGGTCCTGCTTGTGTAAGCCTGCCATTGGGACTAATCCCCTACAATATATACAATGATAATGCAATATTTTAGCTATTGGTCAAGGGCAAAAGCTATATTAATTATTCTTCTTTTTCAGCTCCCTCCTTTTGTTTAGTACATGAACACTTTCACTCCACCCATTTTGATGTTTCATAAGCTTGTAATACACTGCTTGCCATACACATGAATGTGCAGAACACAACATACATAGTTATAACAAAAATTTGTTCAGGACACGATCCAAAAAAACTAAACTTTCTATGAAACTCATTCATGAGAATAGGTCTCTCTGACCTTCTTTTTATATTGACTTTGAAGTTCCTTTACCCTCTGTAAACATCCTGCTACAATATCAGAACCATCTACAACAATCATCCCCCACTGTAATATAACAAAGTTATGTGTATCCTGAATTGTTGTAACCATGCGTTTATTGTACTATATTCCAGTGATTAGTTGGGATTGCTGATGACCCCTTGAATGCAAATGTAATGTGTATTCCCTTCTGTGAAGGGTCATACAGCCGTTAACACAGTGATAAAAACCAGCTTACGGTACACAGGCCCATTACCTCTGGGACCACATTTTCCAAAGTACAATTATCTATTGAATTAATAGTAATATAGAAATAGAGTATAATAGTAATATAGAAAAACAAGCCTTAGCACAGCTTCATATAAAGAAAAATAAAAAAGTTGTGGCTGTCAGAATATGACGACATAAAAATGAAATTTTTTACAAAAGCATTTCTTTTGTGTAAAAGTAGTAAAACAAAAAAAAAGTATATAAAATTGATATCGTTGTATTTGTATCAACCTGCATAGCACAGTTATCATGTAATTTATACTGCACAGCAAAAGCTGTAAAAATGAAACCTAAAAAAACAATGATGAGCTGGCTGAGTTGTCTATAAAATACCATGTCACTGGAAAATCAGTGATACACAGCTTGGGGTTTGATTACTGTTTCCTCCGTACCCCCAGGACCTGAAGAAACCTACCACTGAAAGTGTTAGGAATTTTCTATGTTTTCTCCCTTTAATTTTATAATTGTGTTCATGTTATTTTATTGTGTTTTTGTACTCTAAGCACTGTACGTTTTTCCTATCAAAGATATACATTTTTAATCAGTTTAATCCTTATTTGCTCTAAAAACCCATGACCTTGATAAAGTGTTTTAACCCTGTGACTGGTTATAGCGTCTTAACCCTTCAAGTGCTGGTAAGTGGTCTTTGCATATATCGGAGCCCTTTTCTCTGATTTCCTTTTTGTTTTTTTGTTTTTTGTTTTGATTATTGAAGGAAGGTGGTGACTGCTGATATTTTTGGGATGCCTGAACTGTTTTGGGGTATGATTTATGCTCGATTTGCCACCTAAGTGAGAAGTGAATGCAAATAAATCTGAGTAGTAATAAATCAATTACATTGCAGTGGCCCCACTTCATGTGCTGGTAGATGTGTAAATAAACAAATTGGTGGCAGAGAGGTGGGATATTTTTCTTTTTATTAGAGCATTAGTGTTTGGTTTAAGCAACTATTCCCTGCACTAGAGAACTGACAGTATGTATATGATTAATACACCAATTTTTACAAACTCAGTGCTTACTTTGGCATATATGCAAACAGTTTCTCCTTCCCTGTTTTTCTTTTCTATTTTTTATTTGGCAAAGAGTGCTATGTGAGATGTCAACCTTATACAAGAACCAGAGCAAGGAAGCTCTGATCTACCTCTGTTAGCAGAGAGGTATTGACACAGCAGACAAGTTGGAAGCCCAGCTGATCCATGAGCTGATGGAGCAGGACCTGGTGTAGCTCTTTGCATGGAACTTGAGCATGAAAATGGCACCGCTCAGGAGGGCCAAATAATGGACATTGTCTCCCCTGAGGACACTTGTAGCAACAGTTCTCAGTGGGGCATGGACTCCTCTCTGGGAATGGCTCTATAGCAGTTGGGTGTCTGTGACCCTAGTATGCGCCTAAGACTGATCCTGCAGTATCAACTGGCAGATAACGTAAAATATTCCACAGCACACACAGGTATATTTGATTTTCAATGCAGATAGTTTATATTAATTTCATGAGGGTTACATAAAGTGGTTACATAAAGTCATTTCCATGCATAAATATAATAAGGATATATAGCCTGAGGCGACGTTTCGGTTGGCACAGCAACCTTTCTCATTTGGATCACTGTAGGAAATATAAAATGAGCATGTGAGGTGGAGAAAATATAATATAAGATATGTAGGAAAGAAGAATGAGAAAAGGAAATGTGGTCAGAATGATAGAGATATAACGGTAAATACAATTGAAGGAGATGTAGGACGAGAGTAAGAATGAGGAAAAAAGTCAAGGAGTGTGGAGGAAGAGGTGAGAGAAATAACAAGGAAACTGGGAGGATGGAGAGATAAAGAAATAAGCAGAGGGCAGAATGAGGAGGAGCTAAAAGATATGGGACAGATTAGGGTATGTTGCTTACCAAAAAAGATGCGTTCTGAATGGTCCAGTATGGAGAAGATGAGTAAAGGCTGATATGGTGGCAAAAAAAGAGCTGAAAGAAGAGAAGGGTCAGAGGAAAAGGATAAATGACAGGCAATGAATGTAATAATGTGATGGGCACTAGAAAGCAAGCTTACCAATGAGAGACCGCTCGGGAAGGGTACGCTGGAAGAGAGAGGAGGGGTATAAGTATACATGAAAGTGAACGTGGTAATTACCAATAAGCTGATGTAAGATGGAGCGGAGAGCAATAAACATACCTGAATGGAGAAAGACACTACGGGCGAAAGTGTAAGCGAGTGGTCAGCACTGAGAGGCGCGGGGGAGTGACTAATAAGGACCTCAGCGCATGCGCAGAACAGAGCGGGAATGGAGGGGCAGGAAATGGGGAATGTGCAGGCGTGGAAATCGCTGGTAGCAGTGGGAGGAAGAGCGCATGCGCCAAAGAGAAGTGTGAGCTACTAGAAGGAGTTGAAGTGGAGGGGGAAAGATGTAGAGAGAATATAACAAGAATATAATATGGAGAAAGCGGAATATGTGACTGAATAGAACCTGCCAATAAAATAATGTGATGGAGGAGAAAAACAGTATGAGTGAAAAAAGGCCATCAGTGTATTGTCACCTTAGATATATCAGTGGCAGTACAGTAACTGACATAAGCTATGCGACATATGGTAGATGAGACATGTGGGTAACATAGAGAAACCATATACTATCAATAACTACAACTCAGTCACACTCACAGGTGTCATGGCGGCCGCGGGCACCGCTGCCCCTGCGGCCGCTTCCCTCCCGGCCAGGGCCGCGGCGCGGGCATTGCGGTCACCCGCGGCCCCTCGTCCCCACGCCGGCTCACTTACCGGGCCCCCGCTCCGGTGAACGGCGTCCTGTCTGTCCGGCCGTCGTGCGCATGCACGCCCCCTAGCGCGCGCGCACGGCTGGTTTAAATTTAAAGGGCCAGTGTCCCGGAAATTTGGGGCTGATTGCGGGCGCTGTCCTTTATTAATTTTACCGCCCCTGGCACCTGTTGCCAGATTGTTGTGTTTTTTGGGGGGTTTGGAGTGTCCTAGTGTCCATTTTGCTTATCCGTGTACCAGTCCGTTCCGCTACTTTTCCCTGACCTTGCCCTTTTGGCCGCCTGCCCGGGACCGTCTGCCTGCCTCTGACCACAAAACCTCTGCCGCCTGCCCTGACCTTCTGCTGTTCCGGGACTACGTTTGGATTACGATCCGGGAAACCACGCAGTAGTACCCGGCCGCCACGCAGGCAAGTCACGTCAGGGGTAACGACCTGGTAGCCTCACGCCGCAGCAAGTCCATCCCGCTTTGCGGCGGGGTCTGGTGAAAACCGGGGGCTACTTAGACTCCGTTCCCTGGCGTGGCTTAACTACCACCGCTTGCGTGGGTCCTGCGGATCCACCTTTACCGTCACAGTACAATCGGGCCCATGGATTCCGCCAGGGTTTACCTCTGCCCGAACCCCGGGGACGTTACGACAGCCGTCGCCCAGAAAGAGTCAGCGCATCGACCAGCTCGCAGCCTTGATGCAAAACCCTTGCGGCTCGCTACCTCCGCCTGCGGCCGCTGCCGTCCCACCTGCACCAGTTGCTCTGCAGCCTCAGCTTCCTCCTGCTCTGGCACCGGGACCTTCTCTGCATCTGCCGCTCCCCGCTCGCTATGATGGAGACCCCAAGAAGTGCAGAGGTTTCATCAGTCAGTGTTCTATACACATCGAGATGCTGGGACATCAATTTCCCACTGAGCGGGCTAAAGTCGCCTTTATTATTAGCCTCCTAACTGGCGAAGCTCTGGCCTGGGCCACTCCGCTGTGGGACCGAGGAGACCCGCTAACGGCTAACTTGCAAGCCTTCCTCCAGGGGTTCCGGACCGTCTTTGAGGAACCCGGTCGCACCTCCTCAGCTGCCGCAGCACTGCTCCGCCTCCGACAGGGCGACTCCACTGTGGGACACTACTCTGTGCAGTTCCGCACTCTAGCCTCGGAACTAGCCTGGAACAACGAGGCTCTGGTGGCTACTTTCTGGCAAGGCCTTTCGGGTCGCATTAAGGACGAGCTCGCGGGTCGCGACCTGCCTACCTCCTTGGACGAACTGATTCGGTTGGCCACCCGGATCGATATCCGGTTCGCCGAGAGACAAAGAGCTCCGTCTCCAACGCGAGTCCACCCGTCCACGCCGGCTACCTCGCTTAGCTCCTGTCTTCCAACGCCCTCCACTTCCTCCGCCAACGGTTCTTGAGGACGAACCTATGCAGGTGGAAAGGGCACATCTGACCCAGGAGGAACGCTCGCAGCGACGTCTCAGGCAGTTGTGCTTCTACTGCGGCGGTTCCGGTCACTTCATAGGAGACTGTCCGGTGCGCCCGGGAAACTTCCGCACCTAGGGCTCGTAGGAGAGGCAACCCTAGGTGTCAGTGCGGCCTCTCCCCGTCTGACCCTTTCGGTTCTTTGCGGAACCTCGCCGGACAGCACCTTCCAGACCACCGCCTTCCTGGATTCGGGGTCCGCCGGTAACTTCATTAGCCATGCACTGGTGTCTCAGTACCGGCTTCCAGTGACCTCCCTGCAGAAACCCTTGTTCGTGTCCTCCGTCAGTGGCGAATGCCTCAAGGATGCCATTCGTTTTTGCACTGCGCCCCTCATCTTGCAGATTGGGCTTTAAACATCTGGAATCTGTGATTTCTTCGTGCTGCCTCGGCCCTCTTCTGAGATCCTCCTGGGCCTCCCCTGGTTGAAAGGGAGCATGCTCCGACCCTGAATTGGAACACAGGCGAGATTCTTCTTTCGGGGTCCGGCCTGTCACTCACGATGCCTTCGGGCAGTCGCCCGCTCCGTTAGATTGCCGTTACCAAACCTACGAAGTCTCTGCCAGGTCTGCCTGCTCCTTACCAGGACTATGCTGATGTTTTCTCCGAGAAACAGGCCGAATCTTTGCCTCCGCATCGGCCCTTCGATTGCCCTATTGATCTGCAGCCTGGGACTACTCCTCCTCGAGGCAGAGTTTCCCCGCTTTCCTTTCCCGGGACAAGGCTATGCCCGGGACAAATATCCGAAAGAACCTACGCAAGGGCTTCATACGTAAGTCTTCATCACCTGGGGAGCCGGTTTTCTTTTTCGTCGAGAAGAAGATGGGACCCTTCGGCCCTGTATCGATTTACGTGGCCTGAACAAAATAACAGTCAAGAATCGGTCCCCCCTGCCTTTGATCCCCGAGCTTTTTGACCGACTTCGTGGCGCAAAAATCTTTTCTAAATTGGATCTCGTGGAGCCTACAATCTGATTCGCAAAACGAGAGGGTTTACGAGTGGAAAACAGCTTTAACACCCGTGGGTGGCCATTTGAGTCTCGTCAGCCATTTTGGTCTCTGTAACGCCCCCGGGTGTATTCCAAAACTTTGTGAATGAGATCTTCCGGGACCTTTTATACGTTTGTGTTATCGTCTATCTGGATGACATTCTCATCTATTCTCCAGACCTGGAGACCCACCGTCACCACGTCCGCCGGTGCTCAGACGCCTCCGGAGTCACCAACTTTATGCCAAGGGTTGGAGAAGTGTCTGTTTGAACGTACCTCACTGCCCTTTTTAGGGTACATCGTGTCAGATCAAGGGCTTCAGATGGACCCCACCAAGCTTTTCAGCCCGTCCTGCAATGGGGCCTCGTCCAGTGGGCCTTCGGGCCTTTTAGCGTTTTGTAGGCTTTGCAAACTATTATAGGCCCAATTTTATCTCAGTTCTCATCTTGGTGGCACCCTTGGTTGCCCTAACCAAGAAAGGTGCCGACCCCCCCACCTGGCCGCCCGAGGCTCAAGGGGCGTTCAGACGTCTGAAAACCGCATTCGCTTCGCTCCTGTTCTCTCTCGTCCGGACCCTCAAACGCCCGTTTGTCTTTTGAAGTCGATGCCTCCTCAGTTTGGTGCGGTGCCGTTCTTCTTCAGAAGACCTCCTCGGGGAAAATTGCGAACTTGGGGTTCTTCTCCAGACCTTCACCCAGTGAGCGCAAATACACCATTGGGGACCGGGAAACTCCTTGCTATAAAATTGGCCTTAGAAAGATGGCGTCACCTGCTGGAAGGGGCTCTCAACCCTATCGAAATATACACGGATCACAAGAACCTTCTCTATCTGCAATCTGCCTAGCGTTTGAATCCGCGACAAGCCAGGTGGTCGCTTTTCTTCGCTCATTTTAATTTTTCCTACACTTCCGACCGGCTTGAAAAAAACGTTCAGGGCAGCCTCTCTCCAGATCCTCTGATTCGGTAGGCCCTTTGGAGCCTCCCCTACAGCACATTATTCCTCCGGAACGGCCTTCTGGCTGCTGCTTCCTTTTGAACTTCTACAGGTACCTCCGGGGAAGACCTACGTCTGTCCTGCTTTGCGGCTCAGAATCCTAAAATGGGGACATTCGTCCCAAACTGCGGGCCATCCAGGGATTCACAAGTCCGTAAAATTCATCTCCAGATACTACTGGTGGCCCACTCTCATGAAAAACGTTCGGGACTTTGTCTCTGCCTGTGCCTCTTGTGTCGTAACAAGGTCCCTCGCCTCAGACCGCGGGTCTGCATTCAGCCTCTCCCTGTGCCTGAGAAGCCGTGGCCCATATTGCTATGGGACTTTGTCATGACCTGCCGGCCTCATTTCCCGGAAACCCGGTCTTTTGGGTGGTGGTTGACAGGTTTTCCAAGATGGCTCATTTTGTCCCTTGCCCGGGTTACCTCGTCACCTCAGCTAGCCCAGCTCTTCTTCCCCCATATCTTCCGGTTACATGGGCTCCCCTCCCCACATCACCTCTGATAGGGGAGTTTCCAATTTGTGTTTAAGTTCTGGCGGGCTTTGTGTACTCAGTTACGGGTTTCCCGCTGGACTTTTCGTCTTCGTACCACCCTCAGACCAACGGCAGGTGGAGGGGTCAACCCAAAATTTTGGGGCTTATCTGCGACATTTTGTGTCTGCCGGCAAGATATTGGTCTGACCTTCTCCCCTGGGCGGAATTCTCTTACAATTCCCTTTGACTCGGAGGGCTGCTAAAGCCGCCCCCTTTTTTATTGTGTTTGGGGTTACATCCCGGCCCACCTCTCCCCCTAGCCGCTTGTGTCACGTTCCTGCCCTGGATGCCCAAGTACGAGACATCAAGTCACTCTGGCAGGTCACTGTCAGGCCCCGCTTCAGGGTTCATCTCGTTTCTAAGGTTCAGGCCGATAGGTACCGGAGACCCCCCCTGTATTTAAGCCAGGTGATTTGGGTGTGGTATCGGCCAATACATCCGTTTCAAGGTACCCAGCTACAAGTTGGGCCCTAAATATTTGGGCCCTTTTGTGGCACTTCGTCAGCTTAACCCGGTCTCCTACAAGCTCCGCTTGCCTCCCACTCTGCGTGTCCCGAACGCCTTCCATGTCTCGCTCCTCAAGCCTGTGGTTCTGAATCGCTTCTCCCGTAGATCTGTCTCGCCTTCTCCTGTGGCGAATCGGATGACATCTTTGAGGTCAAGGAGGTGCTTTGGGACAGAAGGGCAGTGAGGGGGAAGCGGTTCTTTCTCATCGACTGATGGGGTTCGGGCCTGAGGAGCGTTCGTGGGAGCCGGAAGGCAATCTGTCCCCAGATCTCCTGGCTAGGTTCAAAAAGAAGAGGGGGAGACCTCAAGGGGGGGGGGTCTGTCAATGGCGGCCGGGGGGCACCGCTTTCCCTGCGCCGCTTCCTGCCGGCCTGGGCCGCGGCGCGGTCATTGCGGACACCCGCGGCCACCCTCATCCCCACGCCGGCTCATTACCTGGCCCCGCTCCGGTGAAGGCGCTCCCGTCTGTCCCGGCCGTCGTGCGCATGCGCGCCCCCTAGCGCGCGCGCGCGACGGCTGGTTTAAATTTAAAGGGCCAGTGTCCCGGTAATTGACTGATTGCCGGGCGCTGGTCCTATATAATGTATCCGCCCTGGCACCCTGTTGCAGATTGTTGGTGTGCTTTGGGAGAGTTTGGAGTTCCTAGTGTCCTATTGCTTATCCGTGTACAGTCCGTTCCCCTACGTTTCCTGACCTTGCCCCTTTGCCGCCTGCCCTGACCCTTCTGCCTGCCTCTGACCACGAACCCCCTGCCTGCCCTGACCTTCTGCCTGTTCCTGACTCGCCCCTTTTTTGGGTTACGATCCCGTACCACGCAGTACCCCGGCCGCCCCCCGCAAGCAAGTCACGTCAGGGGTAACGACCTGGTAGCCTCACGCCGCAGCAAGTCCATCCCGCTTTGCGGCGGGCTCTGGTGAAAACCGGGGGCTACTTAGACTCCGTTCCCTGGCGTGGCTTAACTACCACCGCTTGCGGTGGTCCAGCGGATCCACCGTACCGTCACAATAGTAGATAATATATAGGCAGCAACATAATGAAAAGCTAACATGATGATAATGTATATAGTGAACCAAGACATGAAATATGCACATAAATATTAGAAAGGGTCACATGATAAAGTATGGTTGTGGAAGTAACAAAGATTGTAAGGAAAGATGACCTGAAAAGTAAACCGTAAATAAATAGAAAAATAGAGCGAAAAACATATCTCACATATTTCACCAAAGAAACATTTGTTTAAATGGACATTTTTCTAGCGAGTCTGTAAACAATAAAATTAAGATTGTAATTGCTATTTAGCAAATAAATTAAAAATAATACAGGGGAAGTGTGTATAATTGAGTACAAGTGAGTACAGTTGATGGGTATATAATAGGAGACTGAATTATGATGCAAACAAAGTACCAACAAAAAATAATGTTATGGCGATAAAATGTAATTGTAATACATAACGCTTCAAAAAAAATTGTAGTCGCACTCCCTGTTTAAACCGCCTGGGTGTAAACATCCCAGGCGATGTATCCAAAATACCTTGCGTTTCTTAAGGAGGGAGACGTGATTCCCACCACTTCGTGGTCTAGGTACTTGTTCCAATATTTGGAATCGTAGTTGGCTTATTTGATGTTGGGCCTCGCAAAAATCGGCGGGAAGGGGGAGCCATGTATTTTTACAATGGATCGTAGATTTGTGGGCAGATAAACGATCTTTCATCCATTGTGTGATCTCTCCTACGTATACTAAGTCACAAGGGTATTTCATCATATAGATCACATGGGTAGAGTCACATGTAAAACGGCCCTTCAGTTTTATCGATACTCCACTATGGGGATAATGAATCACGTCTCCCTTGATGATGTTGGAACAATTGTTACAATGTAGACAGGGAAATGTTCCTAAATGGGTGGGAAGAGAAGGTTTGTTGGAATGCTGTTTTTTTGAGAGAGCCAATTTCGGCTCTTACCAGATGGTCCCTGTTGTTCCTAGGTCGTTTGTAACAGACTTGTATCGGCATATGGAAATCAGGGATATTGGGGTACCCAGTTTGTAATAGATGTCAATAGGCATTGGTGCAATTTTGGCATGAGAGGGTGACATATATTGACTAAATGTGTTCTGGGTAAATTGGGGCCAAATGTTCTCATGGGTCGGGATCTGTTTTTTTATGCAAGAAATGAGACATTTGGGTAATCCTCTGTCAGTGAATTTATTTGACATGAGGTCCAATTGTTGTGATAGAATGGAGGGATCAGTAACTATCCTCTTGACCCTGGTGAATTGAGAGGTGGGTAAAGAATCTCTGACATGAGCGGGGTGGCAACTCTGGAAATGTAGTAGCGAATTCCTATCGGTGGGTTTGACATGTAAGTCTGTGGTGAGTATGCCCTTGGGAGATTTTTTAACCCAAGTGTCGAGGAAGTTGATACATGTTGGGTCATGGTGGATACTGAATGTGAGTATATGTGATCAAGGATATGTGATCAAAGAATTGTAGGATAGAGGAAACATCACCCTTCCAGATGCAGAAAATATCGTCAATGTATCAGTGTCATGTGATCGCGTGTTTGACAAACAAGTCATTGTTATAAACAAACTACTCTTCAAATGAAGCCATGAAAATGTTGGCATATGGTGGGGTAAGATTGGACCCCATTGCAGTACCCTGTTTCTGGAGATAGAACTGGTCCCCAAATAGGAAGCAGTTTTCTGTTAGTACGATTGTGAGCAATTCAATGCAGAAATCTATCTCATTAGGATCGAGATGAGAGGATTGTAAAATGTTATGGGTAGCTGATATCCCGTCAGTGTGTCAAATAGAGGTGTAGAGACTATTCACATCTAGTGTGACCAGGAGAGTGTCAGTTGGAATGGACTTAATGAGTTGATGATGTCAAGAAAATGAAGAGTATCAACTGGCAGAGACAGAGAGAGCTGCTGCTGCAGAACACCAGGCGGAGAGTCAGGATGCATCCAAGCCTCAGATTTGTGTACCTGCTGAGCAGTCACAGGCAGAACCATCTCCAGAGGAGAAGTCAGACTCTCAAGCTGATGTAGAGAAGGAAGAGTCTGCAGCAGCTGACAAGCTCCATGATGCTCTCTTTGCTTGTGACTTACAGACTGACATTTACAGCTTCCACACAGCTCTGTTATTCATTAGCAGTTTAGAGAAGCTGACGGGCCAACAGCCCCCCCCCCCCCCCCCCACCAGCAGATCTTGGTAACGAAAGGGTTTTCTGAGGCCAGGGAAAGCTGTATACAGAGACTGTCACTGACACACACAACTCATGGGAATCTGAGAAGTGACTGGTCATTCCTTACCGATTCGGAGAACAGTTGCTAAAGATTGCTCACACGATCCCTTTAGCCGGGCATTTGAGAGTGCAAAAAACCAAAGCCCGGCTGACACACGATTTTTATTGGCCAAATATGGGGCCAGCTACTATTGATCTTGTATGGTTTGCCAGCAGGTAGGGAAGGTGGGGAATATTCTGAAGGCTCTGTTAATTCCCTTGCCAATCATTGATAAGCCTTTCCAACAATTGGCTGTCATAGCATAGGCCCACTTGCATTTTCCAACAGTTCAGGAAAATGCTTCATTGTGACAGTAGTTGACTATGCCACCCAGTATCCAGAAGCTGTAGCACTGTCTTCTATACGAACTGATAATGTTGCAGACGTGCTATTAGCTGTATTTTCACATGTTGATTATCAGGGGACTCAATTCATGTCCAACTTGTTTGCCTACCGTGATGTACCCCAGGCTTCAACAGGGCTGTCCCCATTTGAGCTCTTTTATGGGAGAAGGATATGGGGCCCCCTTGATTTGATTAAGTAGTTTTGGGAGGGTAAACTGGAGACCTCAGAAGTATCTGTGATAGAAAATATGGTGAAGCTCAGGGAGAAAATGCAAGCACTAAGCAGTGTGGTACATGACAACATGAGGCAGGTCCAGGACAAACAAAACCTATGGTATGACTGTAATACCAGAAAGTGTGGGTTCTCACTCCTATGCTGCAGAATAAACTACAGGCTGCATGGGAAGGCCCCTACACTATACAGAAATGTGTAAATTACATTAATTGTGTAATATCCCAGGATGAGAAACATCAAAAGGTTTTTTCATGTCCATATGGTAAAACCCCATCCCAACAGGGGGGCTCTTGTGCTACCTATCTGCAGTATGTCCGAGAAGGGAGAAAGGGACATCCTGTTAGACTTGTTGGCTGAAACACAGGATACAAATGCACCTGAGGCTGCACAGCCCTCAGTCAGCCAACACCCAGATGTCTGAACTTCACAAGGTGCTAATGGCCTCTAGAGATACCTTTACAGGAAGGCTGAGGAGGACTCAGTTAGCCATCCACCATTGGGAACAGGCACTTACCCCCCCTCCCTCATATCCTGCCCTGCATATCCCGGGTTTTGATGGGAAAGGTTGAAAGGTAGCATGATGGGACAAAGAAAAAAAATGTTGGCCTTAGGTGTAATACAAACATCCCAGGGTGCCTGGGCTCACCTGTAGTCCTTGTCCCAAAGAAGGACTGGACAACAAGATTTTGTGTGGGTTTTAGGAGGTTAAATTCCATCACAGATGCCTATCCCATGCCTAGGATAGATGAGCTATTAGATCAGCTGGTGCGTCCTACCTAACCATCATGGACTTGAGCAGGGGATAGTGGCAGAATGAAGTCCAGGAAAGATCTTCCTTTATAACACCATTTCAGCAGCATAAATTCTTTGGTATGCCATTTGGTATGAAACAGCACCTGGCCAATCAGCTGCTAGTGGGGCTTGATGGGTTTGCAGTTGCTTATCTTGATGATATAGTCATTTTTAGCAACTCCTGAGAGGAGCACCTTGCCCATCTGTCAAAAGTCATAGAGAGGCTCAGATCAGCAGGTCTAACCAATAAGCCAGGAAAGTCTCAGATAGCCATGGGTGAGGTACACTATTGAGGACAACATGTGGGGGGTGGGTGCTAAGGCCTGCACAGGAGAAGACAGAGGGAATTACAGCAAGTTCCACTCCCAAAACTAAGAAGCAGGTGATGTCCTTTTTTAGTTACAGCTGGCTACTACAGGAAGTTTGTGCAGAATTGCAGTGCCTTGGTGATGCCCGTAACAGACCTAACAACAAAGAAAAAACTTTCCCAAATTTTTTCTTGGACTCCCCAATATGAGCAGTCCTTTGCAGCACTAAAGGCTGCCTTGGCCAGCTCACCTGTTCTCTAAGCTCCAGACTTCTCCTGCAAGTTTGTGGTCCAGACTGATGCCAGCACTTGGGCTAAGTGCAGTTCTCAGTCCGGTAAGTCAAAAAGGAGAAGAACACCCCATCCTTTACCTTATTGAGAAAAAATGCCTGGCAATTGTTTGGGCCCTAAGGAAACTACAGCCTTACCTCTGTGGGCGCAACTTCACAGTGGTCACCAATCATAACCCACTTAGCTGGCTTAACAGGGTAGCTGGCTTAACCGGGAAGCTTCACAGCTGGAGCCTGGTGTTACAGCAATATGATTTTACCATACAACATAAAAAGGGCATTTAACACGGTAATGCTGATGGTCTCCAGGTTGCCAGGGGCGGACAGAGGTGAAGGTGGGCTCAGGAGATGACAGGTAAGCAATTCTCCCACACCAATTCCAAAAAGGGGGTGTAATATAACAGAATGTTACATGTATCCTGTATTGTTGTAACCATGCGTATATTGTACTATATTCCAGTGATTAGTTGGGGTTGATGACCTCTCTGAATGCAAATGTAATCTATATTCCCTTGTCTGTAAAGGGTCATACAGGTATTAACACAGTAATTAAAACCAGCTTGCACAGGTCCATTAACTCTGGCCAGTTGTAAAACAATAACAAGACTCTTAATTACTTTATTGGGACCAGCGTTTATCATAAAAGTGTGATATATCAGTCTTGTAAAGCTTCAAAAGGACACCAGATCCATCTGGCTATTTTATCCTGACAACTCCATTTCATATTAATTAGGTTGATCAAGGGACATCCATACTTAGATATGCATTGTCCTACTCCTTCATATAATATCTCTGACCAATCAGGGACAGACTAATTACTATAATTAACTGATTGGAGGTTTGAAAACCTGAGCTGGCTGAGTTGCCTATAAAATACCATATCAATGGTACACAGTTTGGGGTGCAAGTGCTGGTAAGTGGTGTGCATATATCAGGGATCTACCATCTGATTTCCTTTCTCTTTTGATTACTGAAGAAAGGTGGTGGCAGCGGATATTTTTAGGATGCTTGAACTGTGTTGGGGTGTAATTTGGGCTTGATTTGCTACCTGAGTGAGAGATGAGTGCAAATAAAACAAAGTAGGACTAAACCAATTCCATTACTGTGGCTCCACATCATATGCTGGTTGGTGTTTACATGATCCCACCAATGCACATACCCTTCCATGTATGGCTAATAAAAATCATCTGCTAGCCTACATTGCAGAGGTACTCAGTGGATCTGTGCAAATACAGATTTGTTTCTTCACAATTTGAATCCTCCAACACAACTTGCTTGGGCTCATAATCATATGTCATATTAATGCTGAAAAAAGATCCACCTTTTAACTATAAATCTCCGGTAAGAAACTGTAAACGTCTAAGAAGTAGCCAGATTTTGTCTGACTCTCACAGCTGGGACCACATTTCCCAAATTGCAGCTATCTATTGAATTAATAGTCAACCACTTGACTAGTTATTTTCACCTACATGTTTTTTCTATGTAATTTTCAAAAGATTGAGGTTTATATGTTTAACAATCTTTGTGTTTTTGTTATGATATTCCTGTATATGGTATCAGTTATTTTTTACTGTATCTTGGCCCAAGGTACATAGCATTCAGCTGTAGTTCTTTGTTACAATTTTTGTATATAGCTGGGCAGCAATATCTAGGTTTTTCCCTGACCTATTATCCAGAAGGGATTTGTAGTTTTGTTTCGTGTACTTGAATACTGCATGCCAAACGCTGTAAAAGTGAAACCCAAAAAACAATGATGGAATTGCTGTTTTATTTTTGTTGCATTTTTACAGCCCAATGCTAAAACAACTGTGAAACAACTGTGGGCATAAAATGCACAATATACCCCTGGAACAATTTCCTGAATGGTTTTGATTCCAAAATGGGGTGACTTTTTAAAATGTTTCACCTTCTGATATTTTGGGGGCTTTGCAAATACGTAGGAAACCCCAATAAATTGCATTCCAAGGCCAAATAGGCCCCCCCTTGTACCGAAGAAATAGCATAAAAAAAATTTTGGGTGTTTTTTTTTCAGGTTTTTGTGGAGATTAAATTTTTAAAAGCAAAAACTGGTTTTATTGGAAAAAATAAATTTTCCATTTTCAAACCAAAAAAAAATCTATGAAACACCTTTGGTGTAAATATACTCACTACACTCTAGATATATTCCTTAAGGGATGTAGTATCTATATAACCCCTTTCCGACATTTGACATACCCATATGTCATATCGGAAGGGGTTCCCGAAAATTTGCGTATGGGTAATCATTGAGATCTTGCAGACTTATAAATCGCGGCAGGGGAAACAGCGGTACCCGCTGGCTCATGCAGTATCCCCAAAAGGGCCGGGGTGAGTCCGGGCCCCGGGTGTTTTAACCCAAGGGTTTTCGTTTACATGGCAGTTTTTTTTGAAGTAAGCGCTTCAAAGCAGGGGGAGGGGGAGCTCCATTTACTTCATTACCTGGGCAAAACGCCCGGAAGAAGTGACAGTCACTTCCCTCCCGGCGTCAATACGCAATATTTTACCGGGAGAGATGGACATAATTCATAGCTCTCTACAAGAGATATGAATTACCGTAATTGTGGGGCGGGTTTCGTGCATATTGAAGCGCAAATATGTGGCGAAATGTGCCCCGCAATTACACCGTGTGATCATACCCTTAGCTATCGCAATCCATAATGATCGCGAGAGCTCCTCCTGTCTCTAATCGGCACAGCATGCAGCGCCCGCAGCGTACTGGTCCCCCTGAAAAACCTGGGTGTTTTTCTAAAGAACCGGGGATCTAATGTCCCCCTGCCCCATGCATTGTAGGCCATGTAGGCAATGCTGTGTACTGATCCCCTGCTCAGATCACTGATACAAATCCCTTATGGGGAAAAGTGAAAAAAAAATTGAAAAAGTAAAAAAAAAAACACACACGAAAAATAAAATAAAAACACACACACCGCCCCTTTACAAACACCAATCACCCCCAAAGAGATAAAAATAAAGTACACATGTTTGGTATCGCCGTGTGCATAATGACCTGTTATGTTATTTAACCCACACAGTGAATGTCGTAGAAAAAATTAACAGAATTTTTGTTCATCCCCCAAAACATAAAAGGAAAAAAAAGCGATCAAAAAACTCATATAAACGCAAAAATGGTACAAAGTAAAACACCAGTTCATCCCGGAAAAAAAAGCCTTTACCAAAGCTCTGTATAGGAAAAAAAAAAAAAAAAGTTTGGCTATCAAAAAGGACTTTATGCATAAATTTTGGGTTTTAACGTAAAAAAACATTTTTTTTAAAGTGCTTCCCTAAAAATGTTTAAAAATGGGTATCCCCATAATCTTTAAAGCTCGGGGGAAAAAACAAACTTGTAACGGAACTGCGGGGTTTAGCGCTGTTAAAAAAAAAAAAACACTACTAGGATTGCAGTATTTTCTTAAACCTCCCTTCCCAAAAAAAAAAACGTTTAAAAAAGAAAATTCAAAAAAGCTTTGGTCCCAAATTAAAAATGTCAAATCACCCCGAAAAAAAAACCCGGCCCCTACAAATTCCATACACAGAAAAAAAAAAAAAGTTATGGTTCCCCAGTTTGGGTGATTAAAAAAATTTTTTTCCTTTTTGAAAAAGTATTTTTTATTGTGTAAGGATTTAAAAACAAAAAAATTTATCCCAAATTGGGTTTTGCTGAAATTCATATCGACCTGCTAAAATAAACCCAAAGCATGTTATTTATACGCAGGGTGACCGCTTTTAAAAATTAAAAATAAAAAGCACTACTAGGATTGCTGTTTTTTTGTTCAAAATCCCTGACAGAAACCTTAAAAAAAAGTGAAAAAAGCATCTATGTCCCCCAAAAATGTTCCCAAATAAAAATGTCAATCACCCGGGAAAAAAACAACCCCTTTTTTTTCAGTTCAGTATACAGGAATAAAAATGTGATGGTATCAGACTATGAGCAAAAAAAAAACACTTTTTAAACGCTTTTCTTTTTGTGTAAAAGTAGAAAAAACTTAAACAATTAAAAATTATATATTAAATTGTACCGACCCGCATAGTAAAAAATCATGTCATTTTATCCCGCTTGGGGGAACGCGAAAAAATTGAAGAAAAAAAAATTTTTGGAGACCTGCTTTTTTTTTCCCCCCCATTTTCATGGCCCCAAAGCTAGAAAAAATTGGAAAACCCGTGCCCCCAACATGCCCCAAAAACACCCTTAGATGGATCCAGAGTTTGTGGGTTTAATCAAAAAATGGAGCAAAATTCTAAAGGTTTAACCCGTTCTGCTTCTTTGGGGGCTTTGCCCAAAAGCAACATGGGACCCCCCCAAAATCTGTTCAAGCCCAAAAAGCTCCTCCCTTGGGTTTTCCCTGCCATGCACCCAAATAGCAATTTACACCCACATATATGGTATTTCTGAAGAAATTGCGTAACAAAATTTGGAGTTCTTTTTTCCAGGACTCCTTGTAAAAATTAAACATTTTCCGCTAAAATTGCAGATTGTTGTAAAAAAATAATTATTTTTCATTTTCAGAGTCTAATGCTAAAAAAATTTGTGAAACACCTGTGGGGTCAATATACTCACTGCACAGCTGGATATATTCCTTAAGGGATGTAGTTTCCAATAAGGGGGTTTTTTTTTGGGGGTTTATTTTGGGTTTTAGCACCTTAGGGGGTCCGCAAATCTGAAATGGCGCCTAAATAAAATCGTAATTTAAATGAAACCCCAAAGTCCAGTAGGTGCTCCTTCTACCCTGAGACCTGTGATTAAGTCAAATAGCGCACCAGGGCCACATATGGGATATCTTTAAAAATGGCAGAATCTGGGGAACTGATGTTGAGTTTCATTTACCTGGTCACATCTACCATATTCCAGTGAATAACAGACAAAAATTTAAAATCTGCAAAAAAAGTGAAATTTTTCAATTTCACCTCTACTTTACTTTAATTTCTGTGAAATATGTAATGGGTTAACAAACTTCCTAAATGTTTTTTTAAATACTTTAAGGGGTAGAGTTTCTTAAATGGAGTCATTTATGGGGCTATCTTACATGCAATCCCATCAAAGCCACATCAGAACTGGACTGGTCCCTAAAAAAATATTTTGGCAATTTTCATGAAAATGTGAACAATTACTACTAAATTTATAAGCCCTCTAATGTCGTACAAAAAATTAAAAAAATTATGCCAGCCTACAGTAGGTATATGGTAGATGCTAGTTATAAACTATTTTGAGTGGAATAACTATCTGTCTTACACAGAAATCTTTGAACTTTGAAAATGGCAAATTTTTCCAAATTTTCATATTTTGCTATTTTTCACAAATAAACAAGGATTGTATGGACCAAAATTGGTTACAAACTTAAAGCACAATGTGTCACGAGAAAACAGTCTCTGAATCATAGAGATAGGTAAAAGTGTCAAAAAGTTATTCTCACATAAAATGAAAAAGCCCGATTTAAAACCCTTTTGCCTCTGCGGAAATCAAAACTGGCGTGGCGTAAAGGGGCTGGGGTTTGTTTTTAAAGTTTTGGGAAACCTTATTTGGGGTCCACAAACCGGGGATGGGGCCTTAAAAAAATCATAAAAAAAAAGGAGCCCTAAAGTTTTTTGCTATTATTCGGGGCTTGGGTTAAAGTCGAATACTGCACTAAGGGGACGTATGGGATATTTCTAAAAATGGCAGAATCGGCGAATCAATGTTGAGTTGCATTTTCCTAGTAACATCTACTCTCAGTAAATACTGGATTGAAAGTCTACAAAAAAAATTGAAATTTTTAAATTTCACAACCTCTTTGCTTTACTTCCAGTGAAACACCTAAAGTGTTAACTTCCAAAAGCTTTTTTTTAAATTTTTTAAAACGGGTAAAGCTTCTGAGATTGATAAATTATTTTTTTTTTTTAAACCATAAACTTTTTTTTGGGGCAGTTTATAAAAGTATACAAACAAATCCCAGTAAAAAGCCCTTTGTAACACCAAATTTCAATTTTTTATCCCCAAAACAAAAAAACCCACCCACCCCCCAAAATTTCCATCTCCAGTTTCCCGAACAGTAAATATCCATTAAAAATCAAATACAAGCAATATTAATAACATCATTTCCTATCAAAAAAAAAATTGTACCGGCGTCGCCGGCCCCATCCACAAAACAACTGCCACAGACAAAAACCCGGGAACCCTCTACACGGAGATCCCCAACACCCTCTGCCAAATAAGTTCGGTGCAGCAAGACCAGAAGTATCCAGCCATTTAGAAAAAAATTTTTTTATTACACTTTTTTTTTGGGCCCCTCTTTTTAAAATTTAACACCCCTCCCCAGAGCAATCACCCAAATTTTAAACCTTTTTAACAAACTGAGGGGGGTTCTGCATTCCACCCCCCTTTTGCCCCGCAAAAAAAATTTCCCTTCCATAAAAAAAAAGCCTAGATATCGCGAATTTTCTCACCTCTAAAACCCGGGAAAGTCCCTACATATCCCAAAATAAAAAACCAAAAAGGGTTTCATCTCCACTGAAATTTTGAAAAAACGCGGGAAATCAAATTGTAAAAATAAAAATCCAAATTATAGGCCTAGTTTGGGGGCAATGCCAGAACATAGCCTCAAGAGGGGGGGTTTGCAAAAGACAAAAAATTACACAAAGGAGAGGCCCAAATTTCCCAAATTTTAAATTTTTCAAAATAGAGGATTTTTCTGTAAACTCGATGTACTAAAAAAAAATTGAGAAAAATTCAATCCCGTTCACTCTTAAATCAATGGAAGGGTCCTCAAAATCTCCCCCCCAAATATTGGGCCCTCTAAAGGTCCAATATCCCTTCCCCCCTCCCTACTTAAATCTTTTTTGGGGTTTCTAGAAAAAAAGTTTCCCCAAACCCAAAATTTTTAAAATAAAGTGGATTTTAAAGTCCCTTTGTTGTTTTTTTTTTCTTAAACCCTTTTCTATGGGAATAAATTTGGGCATTATATTAAATTGTGCCCTAAATTTTTCTGAAATTTATAAGGCGTGCCAAAGGGGCGGGGAAAAAATTTTTTGTATAGCTGTTTATCGGAAAAAGCAAATTCCATTTGAAAATTGCGAAACTTTTAAGCACCCCCTGATTGTAAGCAGTTAAAGGGGAACATATTAAAGGGCCCCCATAGCCCCCCATGGCCTCGAACCCCTGGAGCACAAAAATTTTGGGGAAACAACCGGGGGGTTTTCCCCAAATTTCCTCATTATGGGAAAGGCACCCCCTGAAGCCCAAAATCCCCTGAAATTTTTCCCACCACAGTTTATCCCATCAAATAAAAATTTGGAAACTTTTTTGGATTTGAAACAAAAAAAAAAAAAAAGTTTTTTTTGGCCTCCATTTTAAAACCATAAAGTTTGGGAAAAATTTAAAAATAGGGGATAATAGTTTCAATTAAAAATTTCCCTTATCCCCCTCCCCACCCAATCCCCCCAATATTGCATTGGCTTCAAGAAAAAAAACTGTTTGGTTTAAAGGGGAATTGCCAACCCTCCCCCGCCCCTTTGCCAATTGCAAGTTTTTTACTTTATCCGGGCTTTTTGCCCCTGCCCCAGAAAAGGGGCTCGGGGAAAAATACCCTTGACTTTAAAAAAAAAATCTCTGGGGGGCCAAAAGGGGAGAGTTTGGGATTTACAACAAAGGGGGCCATCCAAAAAATTTTAAACCAAATTTTTAAAATTTTTCCCGTTTGGACGATAATGGTAATTTAAACCCGCCAAACACCAATTTTTTATTAAAATTTAAAAAGGGCAATGGTTTCCAGATTAAAACCGCCCAAAATTTCCCTTTAAAAAAATTTCCATGAAATATTTATCCCCCAGGTACCCCGTAAAGAAGGGGAAACTAGAAAGTTATACCCTCCAGGTAATTTAAATTGTTTCCAGGGCATCCACGGGCAAAAAGGAAAACTTCCCCCCAAATTGTCAACCCCAAGATGGGGAAACCATAGTTTTTAAAATGAAATTTAAATTCCCCTCTGGAAAAGACCCCCAAAAAATTACCCAAAAAAAAAAGGGGGATATCATCAGCGTAAAAGGGCTATTTTGTCCTCCAGCCTCCCCCCCCAAAACCCTTCAATTTTGCGTTTGTTCAATCTAAAGCTGCTAACGGCTAATTTTCCCGGGGCCAAAAAAAGAAATTTAGACAAAGGGCATCCTGCTTTTTTTTCCCCTTTGAAAATAAAAACTCCTGATTGAAAAATTATTGGACTGAAACCTTGGCCTGGGTTTCCAGTAAAAAACAGCTTAACCCCGGAAATAAATTTTTTGGCCAAAACCCAATTTTTTAAAAAACCCCCGCCCATAAAATTCCCACTCCACCCAAATCAAAGGCCTTAGCACCCTCTAAAGAACAAATTACCCCCAGGGGTTTATCAACAGGAAGCTGCAGGTTCAGGTACAAATCCCCCGGAAATTATTTTGGGCGTAACCCTCTGGGGTTTTTAAAACCCCCCCCTGAAACCGGAAAGCACGAGAAAAAGATACCAAACCCCAATTTGTTCCCGTTCGCAAACGCCTTTCTAGTATTTTGGTATCCACTTTGGGGTTAGAGAAATTGGGGCCCGTATGACTCCCGGGGGGCAAAGGTGGGTCCCTTTTTCAGGGTTTTAATAACACTATTAAATTTTCCCCCAAAAAACCCCCTCTTGCATTGAACAGGTAGCCGCCCTGTGGGCTCTGCTTCCTGAAAAAACCTCCAACAAATTAGGGTAACACACCTCCCCAAAAATGGGGGGGGAAACCTTGGGGGGGGGAACCATTTCCCAAACCCCGGTGACTTATTTTTTTTGCCAAATTTTTTAACCTTTCCACCCCGCAGTTCCTCTAGACGTAAGGATATCCAATCCCCCGCTGTTCTGCACTTAACACGGGAAATCAATACCCCGTAAATATTTTTGAAACTTTAAAGGGAAACCTCAAGTCTTGAAATTTTTTAAATTTTGTTTTAAAAATCCCCCCCTATTCCCAAAACCCCCAAGGGGTTCTGTCATTTAAGGCGCCTGGCATGGGCGCCGACTGGAAAAAGCTGACCTCCTGGGAATTAAAAAATAGTGGCAAAAAAAACGGGCCCCCCTGCTCCTCTTCACCAAAATAAGTTTGCTTTTTTAAAAAATCGTTTATTTTCCCCGCAGATTCTTTAAAAGAAAAGTGTTCAGCGATCCGCGCCTTAAAGCCGTTTCCCCCCCGGCTTTCCCCCCTTTTAAAACTAATTTTGCTAAATTTTTTTTTACGCAGCCCCCCCCCCCTAAGGAAACCCCTTTAAAGTGTCCCACACTGTACGATCGGAGCTGACCCCCCATTCATCGAAAGAATTTTCCCAAATCTGACGCCATTTAACCCGTATCCATTAGGGGGGAAACCCCAAAACATTAAAAACTCCACTGCCCAAAAATTTTCCCAAGGATAAATCAGGAATTTTTAATCTGTATCAGCATTTGGGGAATGATCAAAATGGAGCGTGAAAAAACTCTTTTTTTTGTTACCATTTGACCCCAGCCCGCTGATTAAACCCCAAAACCCTATCTATTCTAACAATGTGTTAAAAACGTACTAGAATAACAAGAATAGGGAAAAACCCTTAGGGTTTTTTAGCACGCCCAAATTTCCCACAAGTTCCAACCCCCTCCAATCATGTTTTCCAAATGGAGTCCCAAAGAGAGGGTAGTAGTACAATTTTTTTGCTGATAATTTATTCCCCAAAAAGGGTCCAAACCCCCTTTTTAAAATCCCCCCTAATAAAACTGGGACATCAGGGTAACCATCCACAAAAATTAAGCACGCTTTAAAAAGGGACTTTTCAATTAAAATGGGGGAGTATATAAATGTTTACCAAAACAAATGTACAAGTATATATTTTAAAAGTATAAAACCATACATAAATCCCAAACCCCCCAACTCTCTCAAAAGCCCGAAAAATTCAAAAAGGGAAAGGAAATTTTGGGGAATAAAACGACCCCCCTTTAATAATTACTTTGGGAAACAATGACTCGCCCCCCCCCACCCATGCCCCTTTTAAGCCACTGTAACGTATTTAAAAACTAAATGTTCCCCTTTAAAAAAACAATATACTGGGGGAAAATTTGGGGGAAAAAAAATTAAACAAAAGCATATTTTTTGTTTGGGGCACTCCCGGGCCCCTGACATTTTCCCGGAGAACAGTTTTATCTTATCCCCCAACCTAACCCAACCCCTTTTCCATTAAATTTACCAATTTAAATTCTACTGTCAAGATGATGGAAGGGGAAACAGTCCCGACCTGGGCCCCAAAAAAAGTAAGCAAGACATTCGGAGACAGATAAACCCCTCCCCCCCCTCAGGGAAAAAAACAAAGTAAACCAACAAATTGGGGAAAAATTACAAAAAACAAAAAATTTTAAAAATTTTGCAAAATTGTAAACCCCCTAAAAAATGGGCTTTAAGTCCTCCATACGACCGAAGTGGGGGCAAAAGTTTTAAATGCATAAACAAGACCCAACCAGTTTTTTCCCCCAACCAAACCCCCCGCTTCCCCAAAAAAAAGTATTTTTAAAAAAAGAAACATAGAACCCCCCTTGGAGCAGGGAAAGAAAAAATAAAGCAAGGAAAACAGAGAGGGGAATGAAAAAAATGTGACAGTGATCCTTATCTCCTTCCCCCCGGGAATCCCTGGAAAACTGCGCTTTGATGGGGGATTCAAATTTCTGGCAATTTCCCCTGCAAAGCGTCTTTTTGGAGTTTCAAAAAAAATTTCGAAAAGTTTTAAAAGCCCCAAATCGAGTCCCGGGTGGGAATAGATGGCGTATTGCCCGCCGAAGCACCCCGGGGGCCCGCCTCTTTTTTCCTGGAACGTCTCTTCTTTTTTGAATCTCTGTAAGAAAACCGGGAAAAAAGGAAAATCCGACAGCCATCTAGATTGAGTAATTTATTTGGATGTCTAACATACAGGCCCCTCAAAGCCATGTCAGAACTGGACTGGTACCTAAAAATAATCTGTGTTGCAAATTTTCAATAAAGACAGATAATGATGCCAACATAAAATAGACATAAGGTAGATCTTGTTCTAAACTATTTTGTGTGGTATAACCATCTGAAATTTTCAAAAAGAAAAATTTTTTTAAATTTGAAAATGGCAAATTTTTTTTTAATTTTCCCCCGACATTTTTTTATTTTTACAAATAAACAAGGATTTTTTAGACCAAAATTTTTTACAACTTAAAACACAATTTTTTAAATGGAAAAAAAAATCCCCGAATCACATTTATAGGTAAAAGTATCAAAAAGTTTTTTCCCCCGATAAAATACACATGTCAAATTTTCAAAAAAAGGGGGCCCCGTTAGGAAAATCAAAACTGGGAAAGTCAGTAATTTGGGGGGAAAAAAATGAGAACAAATTTTAAGCCCCCTTTCTGCCGGGAGACAGTTTTTTACCTTTTCCCGGGCAGAGCCCCATTTTTTAAATCTGGGATGTGTCACTTTAAAAACGTCATGGGGGCTGGCGGGGGGTAACCGGGGGTGCCCCTCAGCCGCCCCCTGCCCCCCCATCCCTCCCCCCGGGCCATGCCCCCCGGTCCCATCCCTGGGGCCAGTTTTCCCCTTTCCCGTCCACTTACTGTGAAAAGCCGCTTTCCCCCCGTCCCGGCCCCCAGCGCGGGACCCGCTTCTTAGGTTTTCGCGGATGGCTGGGCCCGGGTTTTAAAGGGGCCCCCGGGCCCCCTTTAAAGAGTTAATTTACGGCCCCTGGTTCCAAAAAAAGGGAAAACGCCCCAGCCCCTCTCTGCCCTTTTGGTTTGGTGTGCGTTCCCGTGGGCCCATTTAAAAATGGGTTTGATTTTGATTGGGTTTTCCCTGAACCCGCCGTTCCGCTACTTTTTCCCGACCTTTGGGGCCTGTTTGCCCCCCTGCCCTGACCTTCGCCTGTCCCCCCAACTAAGCCTCTGGATTACGATTTTTTTTACCATCCGTACCCCCCCGGCCCCCCCATTTTGCAAACAAGTTCCCCGTCAGGGGTTAACGACCTGGAACCCACCCCCAAAGCAAGTCCAAACCCCGCTTTGCGGCGGGCCTGGTGAAAACCGGGGGCTACTTAGACTCCGCTCCCTGGCATGGCTTAACTATCATCGCTTGCGGTGGTCCAGCAAATCCACCGAAGCCTCACAGTACAATCTGGCCATGGATTCTGCCAGGGTATCTTTGCCCGAACTCTGGGACGTTACGACAGCCGTCGCCCAGCAGAGCCAGCATATTGACCAGCTCGCGGCCATGATGCAGAACCTTGCGGCCCGTCTACCTCCGCCTGCGGCTACTTCCACCACGTCAGCACCAGTCGCTCCTGCAGCCATGGCGCTACCTTCTCCTGCACCGGGACCTTCTCTGCATCTGCCGCTCCCCTCTCGCTATGATGAGGACCCCAAGATGTGCAGAGGCTTCATCAGTCAATGCTCCATGCATATCGAGATGTTGGGGCATCAATTTCCTACTGAGCGGGCTAAGGTGGCCTTCATAATTAGCCTCCTAACGGGCGAAGCTCTGGCCTGGGCCATTCCGCTATGGGACCGAGGAGATCCGCTGACGGCTAATCTGCAAGCCTTCCTCCAGGGGTTCCGCACCGTCTTCGAGGAACCTGGCCGCACCTCCTCCGCTGCCGCAGCTCTGCTTCGTCTCCGTCAGGGCGACTCCACTGTGGGTCACTACTCAGAACTGGACTGGAACAATGAGGCGTTGGTGGCAACCTTCTGGCAAGGCCTCTCGGGGTGCATTAAAGATGAGCTCGCTGGTCAGGATCTGCCATCCTCTCTGGACGAACTGATTCGGTTGGCCACCCAAATCGACATACGCTTTGCCGAGAGACAACAAGAGCTACGCCTCCAACGGGAGGTCACCCGACTATGTCGGCTACCTCGTCTAGCTCCCGTTTTTCAACGACCTCCACTTCCTCCTCCAACGGTTCCTGAGGACGAACCCATGCAGGTTGAAAGGGCCCACTTGATCCAGGAGGAACGCTCACAGCGTCGTCTGAGGCAGCTATGTTTCTATTGTGGCGGCTCTAGCCACTTCATTAGGGACTGTCCGGTGCGCCCGGGAAACTCTCGCACCTAGGGCTCGCAGGAGAGGCATCCCTAGGTGTCAGTGCGGCCTCTCCCCGTCTGACCATTCCTGTACTCTGTGGAATTTCTCCGGACAGCACCTTTCAAGCCACCGCCTTCCTTGACTCGGGGTCCGCTGGTAATTTTATCAGCCACGCGCTGGTCTCCAAGTTCCGTCTCCCGGTGACCCCTCTGCAGAAACCCATGTTCGTCTCCTCTGTCAGTGGCGAATGCCTCAAGGATGCTATTCGGTTCTGCACTGCGCCCCTCACCTTGCAGATAGGCGCTCTACACAAGGAGACTCTGAAACTCCTCGTTCTGCCTCGCTCCTCTTCAGAAATCCTCCTGGGCCTTCCTTGGTTGCAGGAGCATGCTCCGACCCTAGACTGGAACACTGGCGAGATTTTCTGTTGGGGTCCAACGTGCCACTCACGATGCCTTCCGGTACTCCGTCCTGCTCTACGGCCCGCCTCTGCAAAGCCTACGAAGCCCCTGTCGGGTCTGCCCACTCCATACCAGGATCTAGCCGAAAGACAGGCCGAAACTCTTCCTCCGCATCGGCCCTTCGACTGTCCTATTGACCTGCAACCCAGTACTACTCATCCCCGAGGCAGAGTCTACCCTCTTTCTGTCCCAGAAACCAAGGCGATGTCGGAGTACATTCAGGAGAATCTCCGTAAAGACTTTATACGCAAGTCTTCCTCGCCTGCGGGGGCAGGAATCTTCTTTGTCGAAAAGAAAGATGGAACTCTCTGGCCCTGTATCAATTATCGTGGCCTAAATAAAATCACCATAAAAAATCGATACCCCCTGCCTTTGATCTCGGAACTGTTTGATCGCCTACATGGCGCAAAACTTTTTTCCAAATTGGATCTACACGGTGCCTACAACCTGATTCGTATCCGGGAAGGCAACGAATGGAAGACGGCCTTTAATACCCGTGACGGCCACTTCGAATATCACATCATGCCATTCGGCCTCACCAACACTCCGGCTGTGTTCCAAAACTTCGTCAATGAGATCTTCCGTGACCTTCTCTACGTCTGCGTCATAGTCCATCTGGACGACATCTTAATCTTTTCTCTGGATATGGAGACTCACCGCCACCACGTCCGCCAGGTGCTCAGACGTCTCCGTACCCACCAGCTCTATGCCAAACTGGAGAAATGCCTGTTTGAACGCACCTTGTTGCCCTTCTTAGGGTACATCGTTTCGGATCAAGGTCTCCAGATGGACCCCTCCAAGCTTTCAGCGATCCTGCAGTGGCCCCGACCGGTGGGTCTCCGCTCCATCCAGCGCTTTTTGGGGTTCGCAAACTATTACAGGCAGTTCGTCTCACAATTCTACACACTGGTGGCCCCACTGGTAGCCCTCACCAAGAAGAATGCTAACCCCAAGTCCTGGCCTCCCGAAGCCCAAGAAGCTTTTGATCGTCTTAAATCAGTTTTCGCTTCTGCTTCTGTTCTGTCTCGCCCGGACCCACAGCGCCCATTTGTCCTAGAAGTGGACGCCTCCTCAGTAGATGCCGGCGCTGTCCTTCTTCAAAAGTCCTCCTCAGGGAGATTGCGGACCTGTGGGTTCTTCTCCAAGACCTTCACTCCTGCCTAACGTAATAACACAATCGGTGATCGGGAACTACTGGCCATAAAGTTAGCCCTAGAAGAATGGCGACACTTGCTGGAGGGGTCTCGCCATCCCATTGAGATCTTCACCGATCACAAAAATCTTCTGTATCTACAGTCTGCTCAACGTTTGATTCCCCGGTGGTCGCTCTTCTTCGCCCGCTTTAACTTCCTCCTTCACTTTCGGCCAGCCGAAAAGAACGTCAGGGCGAACGCCCTCTCTAGATCCTCGGACACTGTGGGCCTAGAGCCTCCTCTGCAGCACATAAGTCCTCCTGAACGGCTCCTCACGGTGGCTCCCGTGGATCTTCAACATCTGCCTCCTGGGAAGACCTACGTACGTCCTGCCATGTGGCCTCGTATCCTGAAGTCGGGACATGCCTCTCGAACAGCTGGTCACCCTGGAATCCATAAATCTCTGCAACTAATCTCTCGTTATTATTGGTGGCCCACTGTCGCTCGAGATGTTAGAGACTTTGTCCTGGCCTGTACCTCTTGTGCCCGTATTAAAGTGCCTCGTCTCAGACCTGCGGGCCGGCTTCAGCCTCTCCCGGTGCCAGAAAGACCTTGGTCCCATATAGCCATGGACTTTGTTACGGACCTCCCGGCCTCCTCTGGAAACACTGTCATCTGGGTGGTAACAGATAGATTTACGAAAATGGCCCACTTTGTTCCACTGCCCGGGTTACCCTCTGCTCTACAGCTGGTCCAGCACTTTTTCCACCACATTTTTCGATTGCACGGCCTTCCGTTGCATATCGTCTCGGATATGGGGGTCCAGTTTGTGTCGAGATTCTGGCGGGCTCTATGTGGGCAGATGCAGATTCAGCTTGACTTCTCGTCTGCATACCACCCCCAGACTAATGGGCAGGTAGAGAGGGTTAACTAAGTGTTAGATACCTACCTACTACATTTTGTTTCCGCCCGTCAGGATAATTGGTCTGACCTCCTCCCCTGGGCAGAATTCTCTTATAATTCTCTAGACTCCGAATCCGCTGGGGCCGCTCCCCTTTTTGTGGTGTTTGGGCTACATCCCTGCCCACTCCTCCCTCTGGCTACTTCGTGTCATGTTCCTGCCGTGGATGCCCAGGTGCGTGACATTAAGGCACTCTGGCAAACCACGCGTCAGGCCCTACTACGGGCCTCCGCTTGCACCAAAATCCAGGCCGACAGGTACCGTAGACCTCCGTCCCTATTTAAGCCAGGTGATAGAGTTTGGTTGTCCGCCAAATACATCCGCTTCAAGGTGCCCTGTTATAAGTTAGGCCCTAAGTATCTGGGCCCTTTTGTTGTACTTCGGCAACTTAACCCAGTGTCCTACAAGCTCCGCTTGCCTCCTACTCTGCGTATCCCAAACGCCTTCCATGTTTCGCTCCTCAAGCCTGTGGTGCTGAATCGCTTCTCCCGTGGATCTGTCTCGCCTTCTCCTGTGGCCAACTCTGATAACATCTTTGAGGTCAAGGAGGTGCTGGCGGAGAAGACAATGAGGGGAAAGCGGTTCTTTCTTATTGACTGGAAGGGGTTCGGGCCGGAGAAGCGTTCGTGGGAGCCTGAGGGCAACCTGTCACCTGACCTTCTCTCCAAGTTCCGTAAAAAGAGGGGGAGACCTAAGTGTGGAGTACTGTCATGGGGGCTGGCGCGGGTACTGCCGTGCCCCGCAGACGCCCCACTGCCCGCAGGGGTCCAGTGCGGGTGCCGCGGCTCCCCGCGTCCATGCCCCCGCTGCCCAGTCCCTGGCGCCAGTTCCCTTACCTGTCCACACTCCTGTGAACGCCGCTCCTGCCTGTCCCGGCCGCCACGCGCGTACCCGCTGCTTAGGGTGCGCGCGATGGCTGGACTGGATTTAAAGGGCCACCGCACCATTAATGAGTTATTGACGGCCGCTGGTCCTATATAAGGAATACGCCCCAGCACTCTCTGCCAGTTTGTTGGTGTGCGTTCAGTGTCTTTAGAGAGTGTTGGAGTCTGTATTGATTACCCGTGTACCAGTCTGTTCCGCTACGTTTCCTGACCTTGCCTGTTTGCCGCCTGCCCTGACCGTCTGCCTGTCTCTGACCACGAACCTCTGCCGCCTGCCCTGACCTTCTGCCTGTCCCCGACTACGCCTCCGGATTACGATTTTGTACCACGCCGTACCCCAGCCGCCATCGCAAGCAAGTCACGTCAGGGGTAGCGACCTGGTAGCCTCACGCCACAGCAAGTCCATCCCGCTTTGCGACGGGCTCTGGTGAATACCGGGGGCTACTTAGACTCCGCTCCCTGGCGTGGCTTAACTATCATCGCTTGCGGTGGTCCAGCGAATCCACCGAACCGTCACATATATGAGAATAACTTTTTGACACTTTTACCTATCAAAGTGATTCAGAGACTGTTTTCTTGTTACACATTGTGCTTTAAGTTAGTAAGAAATTTTGGTCCAAACAATCCTTGTTTATTTGTGAAAATACCAAAATATTGTGAAAAATGTGAAAATTTTGCCATCAAAAATTTCTGCATTTAAGACAGATACTTATTCCAATCAAAATAGTTTATAATTAGCACCTACCATATGTCCACTGTAGGTTGACATTAATTTTTAAATGTCTTGAATTTTACATTAGGGGCTTAGAAATTTAGGAGCCGTTTTTCACAATTTCAAGAAAATGTGCAATATACATTTTTTTTTTTAGGGACCAGTCCAGATGTGGCTTTGAGGGGCCTGCATGTTAGATGCCCCCATAAATGACTTCATCTAAGAAACTACACCCCTTAAAGAGGATTTATCGCTTCATCAGTTTGTATGTTTCATTGTACTCTCAGCTTCTCAGCTCTACAAATCCAGGGGCATTTCTTCCCCTCCCAGCTAGGTGTTTCTTAACTGAAGGGGGATGACATCGTCCCCCCCTTCACTGTTCATGCTCGCTCCTGAGTCAGTGTGCTCCCCACCCCTCTCTCAGTCCACATGTCATTGTGTCGTTCCTCTCCCTATGCAGTCTTATTTTGTAAGAGCTGTATGTTTACATACCACAAGCCTGCATTCAGTCTAGACAGTCTTCTATGAACTTAGAGCACTGATCTCTTTTCCTCTCACAGCTGGAGGTTTGTTACAGTTGAATCCAGTCTTCTATGAACTCATACAGAGCAGCACAGATCTTAGGCACCGAGGCACAATTCTGCAGTTTTCTGATTGTAGTAGCAGCTGCAGTGTTACTGTGGAGCTGCTAGCTGTGCACAGTGAAATTGTTGATGGCCCCTTATTCTGAGTGAGAGAGGCAGGAATGCACGCTCCCGTGAATACGACCGGGGGCCAGACAGAATATATATTAGTAGAGCCGTCAGCCCATTTCATTCCAAGGAGGTGGAATCCGACCGGCACTGGGGAACAGTGTTTACAGAAAACGAAGATAAGGGAGACAGTGAAAACAAGACAGCTTTGCAAATGACATCCGATTGCAAAGTTGCATGTTTTCACTGTCCCCTTATTCTGAGACCATTTAGTGTAATGATACAACCCCTTTAAAGTATTTAAAACACCTCTAAAGAGACCCCATATTGGAAACTACACCCCTTAAGGAATATATACATGGGTGTAGCAGGTATATCGACCCCACAGCTATTTTTTTAAAATTGTTTTTATTGATATTTTCAAGAACAAATTATCAATAGTTTAACATTTATACGTTAACGCGTTGTGCTTCAGTAGGTGATAGAAAACAATACAACCATTGCAACCTTAAATCACATAGGTTTACCATTTGGCATTTTAACATATTCGTTACCATGGCATGCTTTTCTTTACGAATATAATAAAACCAATACTCCAATATTGTGAACTTGTGATTTATATCAAAACCATAATAGATAATAGTTGTCAAGACTTCAAACTGTGCTCCAGGTTTTTTTTGCTCTACCGCCCCCTCCCCAGCCTCGTGGAGGGTGGGAGCCATGTGTTCGACCAAAAAGACTGTCCACTGCGTCTTCCCTCTGTTTTGTTCTGTGTTGTGATGCGCGATAAACATGTTCAAGAATCAGTTAGAGGGCATCTGAGCAAATGGAAAAGCAACGTCTTAGTTGAATAGCGAGGAGAATTCCTCTACCAACAGGGGAATACTACAAGGGTTACTAGAATGCTATTCGTCACTATTTAATCTAATGGGGTCATGCCCTCCTAGTTGTCTTGCGAGGTACCAGCCTGTGTTCCCAAAGCAAGTATGAAGGATGCGTCTCATGTCTAGTGGCAAAATGTCAATGATCTTTTCCCAAAGTTCAAAAAAGGGCCTCACTCTTCTTTCTTTCCATTGCATGGTGTCAATCCAATCCATTCTCAGTAAGTAAAGACACTTTTCCAAAAACAATTGTAAGGATGGACGCGCCGGCTGGACCCACACCTGCAGAATAGCTTTCCGTGCCGCTACGGAGAGGATATGTAATAGATTCATCCCTTTTCGTGTCACTTCAATCCGTTCCCTATCCACAAATATGCCCAAATATGGCCCATGGGGCTGATAGGGTAAAATTATGTTTAAAGGTCTGTTGGATAAAAGTGGTCACCTCAGCCCAAAACCATTGGATCATGGGGCTTTCCCATAGGCAATGATAGATATTGGCTGCTGGAGCAACACATTTAAAGCAGGCATTTGACTCAAAAAGTCCCATTTTGTGACTTCTATTGAGCATTAGGTATGCATTATGGTTGATTTTGAGTATCATCTCTCCATATAGTGCTTAGGAGAGAAATTGGTAGGCATCTTTAAGGGCCTGCAGTTTTATTTCTGGGGTCAGGAGAGAATTGTAGTCTGCCCATTTTGTTTCCTAAGATAAACCTATATATAGAGGAGAGGTGCGCGCAACATGTTGGCGGGTTGATCATCACTCGGTCAAACTGGGGGTCCCATTCCAAGTCGGTAAGGTGTTTGGTTACTGAGGAGATATAACTTTGGGCCTGTAAGTAGTTAAAGAAAGGGATGTGGAGTCCCAGGAAAGTGGTTAGCAAGGTATTGAGGGAGTATGATTTCTTTGTTGTAGGGTCAATTAATTACCTAATAGTTCATAGCCCTGAATCATGCCATCTCGCAAATTCCCCATGAGGTTTCCCATGTTGGAAGTTCGGGTTACTGGTCAAAGATAAATGTAGGGAAAAATTTGGAGACGTGCCGCGTAATAACCTGATCTTTTGCCAGGCGCGCCAAATTGGCATTACTAAGACGTTATCCCGGGTGTCCATTGGGATCCTGGTGTAGGGCATATACAAGAAGTTTAAGAGTGAAATGTTGGGCAAGTGTAATTCGTCTAATGAGGGACAAGTAAATATTTCAGTATCTTGAAACTAGTCGGTGACATAGCGGCCTAGTGCTGCCAAATTATAACATTTGATATGGTGGAAGCCTAGTCCTCCGTTTTAATTTATGTTGTTGTAGGATGTTGAAAGGGATACGGGATTTTTTTTCTCTCCCAAATAAAATTTTTAAATGCCACTTTGATTAATTTTTCGTCTTGTGAAAACAGATGAAGTAGTCGAGGTATTTCGATCAATTTTAGGAGATTAGCCCTACCTATGAAGGAGAGCGGGATGTGGTCCCAGGTGCTCAGAGTGAAGTAGAGGGCTGAGATGTATGCCGACATGTTATCCGAATAAATAAGGGAAGGTTGTTGAGGTAACAGAATCCCTAAGTATTTGAGATTTTCTGTTCGACATTTTATCTGATATGCGTAGGACCATAACGGTCTGGAAGGGCCCTTTAAAAGTAAGCCTTCACTTTTATCAACATTTATAGTGTACGCTGAAAGGTTCCCTATCTCTTGGATTTCTTACAACCATAAATACGTCCTGATTTCCCATTGGTAGCCATTCTAAGCTACTTGTTCCTTATTTCAGGCTCAGTTGGTGATGTATTTACGGACATAAATACGTCTGTAAATACATCCAGAACTAAGCCCTGGGAACAGAAATCCTGCTTGGAGAACCACAGGTCCCAGCCATATCTGTGCTTTGCTGGCTCTTGCTGGACATACAAAATAGAATCAAATGTGAAAGAAGAACAAATGCATCTTCATTTTTTAATAAAACAATAGACCAAAATTAACATCTGGACAAATACATCTTCATTTTTTAATAAAACAATAGACCTAAATTAACATCTGGACAACATCTGCATTGGCTTTTTGAATGTAAAATTAGTTGAATTCTCTCCCTTTTTTTTTTTTAAACTGTAAATTTTTATTATGATTTTTCACACAGAAAAAAAAAATGGTCATCAGTAGTAAGCAGTAACAATATACTATCATATAGAACAACAAAGAAAATATTGCATGGTTATCAGATGTTACCCATGCCATCGATCTATGATAACAATAGGCAGAAATGGGTCACCTGAATGTTGAAGAACATTTCACAAGGAATATTAAGACACATAGAAGATCTTTTGAACGGACAGCGAAGACAGGACAAGACTAAGACTGGTGGGGAGGATATACAAAAAGGGGGGGGGGGGGAATCCAAATAATCCCCAAAGATGGGTCGGGGAAAATCTTACCCCCTAGGTTTTCCCCACCCAGGACCATTTTTTTCCAAAAAGGTCCTCTTATCCGGGAAGGGGGGCCCTTTTTTAATTTTTAAAAACCCCGCCCGCATTTCTCTCAATTTGGGGTATCAGTTTAAAATTTTTGTGTATCCCCAGGGGCAAAAAGTCTGCTTCCACTGGCCCCAAATTAAAACCCACCAAATTTTGCCGAAAGGGCATTCACTTTAAACCCCTGGGCCAAAGCCCCCTTGGGAGGTTTCCTGCCCTGGGCCATAAGTAGGAATCCCAAAAGGGGCCAAGGGGGAGTTTTTCCCCCCGGGATTCAGGGTATAGGCTTTGCCCCTACCCCCAAAAAAGGGCCTGAAAACCCCCTGCAATCCCAAAAAAATAGGGGGAAAGAGTCCCCTATGGCCGACTGCCCATCTCCGGGGGTTTGGGCGGGGTTTGGGGGGGAACCTTTTGGGTGTAGCAGATCGGGGTTTTTGGGGTTTAACCAAAAGAAAAGAATCTTATATAGATTTTCCCCCTTTGGACCACACATGTCGAAGATTTGGCTCCCTGTTTTTCCAAAAAATTGGGATTGCCGGGGTAAAAAGGGTTTTTAGGTCTCCCCTAAAAAATCTCTCCCCTTCCCCCCTTTATCCGTGAGTCGCGGGTTCCTCTTGGTGGGGGTTCCCCAGGAGATAATAGATTGCTGAGATCACCCCTTTAAAGTTGAGGCCCCCCTTTTTTGGAAGGAGATTAAAGGGGGGGTTTGGGGAGGGGAAAGGGACGTTCACCCCCAAATCCCGGGGAAAAAGAGGAGATGGCGGATCTGGAGATAATGAAACCCAGACTTTGTGGGAAAAGGTGTTCCCCCCGTAGCCTAAAAGGGGGGCGCAGTTTTCCTACTTTTGGACCTGTAAAAATTTTCCCCAAACCCAAAAAACGGCCCCCGCCCCGGGCCAGGGGTCGAGAAAAAAATAACCCGGGGACCCTGGGGGGGGAAAGGAGTGGGGTACAAATAAAAGGGGTTTCCATAGGCGATCCCGGCAAAAGCTAGCTGAAACCCGTCCTTGCAATGGCCCATACCCTTAAAAGGTGTGTTTCATTGGACCTAATAATTTCCGCCCCCCCCAAAACAGGGCCGGGAATGCACGGGAAAGGCATTGGGGGGGGGTGGGGCCCAAAACCAGAGTTTTCTACCTAAACCCCAAATTTTGAATATGACCTGAGAGTTCCCCAAAAGGCCGGGATAGGGCGGAGATGGGGGGCCCCAAATAGAAGTGGATCGGGTTTTGGGTGCGCAAACCCCCCCTTTCTGCTTGTGGTCATCATAATTTCTTTTCCCAACTCTATCCCTTTCCCTTGGGCCCAAAAAAAGCTTTAGGCCCCCCGGGCCTGAAAAGGGATTTAAGCCCCTTCAGGGGTTTCCGCCACAGGGAGGGTCTCAAACGATATAGTAACCCGGGGGTAGAATGGACATTTTTCCCCTGTGCTTATTTTTCCCAAAAAGGAGAGGGGTTTAAGGAATCCCCTTTTTTGGGAAGAAGTGACCTAAAGTCTCTAAATATTTGGGGGGAAGTTACCCCGGGTAGGGGGAAGCTAAATCTATCTGTAATACAAATCCCCAAGATTTTTTAAGAGACGGGGTTTCCCAAACTGTTTGGGAAATTTTAATCCTTAAGGGCGAAAAGCGCCCTCGGGGGGGACATTAATGGGGGGGGCCTCAGTTTTTTAGTGGCGTTAAACCCTATTTTCGGGATGGGCTTTTCCCCAAACCGTTTCCAGCGGGGGCCATGCAGCCGGGTTTAAGGGAGGTGTAATTTGGTTCAGGGCCCAATAGGTTGTCATCGGGGAACAATGAAAGTTTTAAAATTTTTATTTTTCCCCTGAACCCCCCTTTATTTCGGGGTTTTAAGCCTGATGGCAGCTGCTAGGGGCTCGATGCATAGGGCAAAAAGGAGGGGAAAATGGGGGGGCCCACCCCCGCCTAGTCCCATTTTAATCTAAAAATGTCCGAAATGTGATGGGGTAGGTTTTGATTTGCTGTGGGGGGAAAGGAAATTTATAGGTTCCTGATAGCCCCCCCTTTGGAACGGCCTGAAAAACCCCCCAAAAACCCAAACCCGGTTTTCAAAAAAAAAAAAGGGCCCCCCCCGGGGCGATAAAAAGGCCTTTTTCCGCATCAAAAACTGAGGGAAAAGGGCCCCTGCCCCTGAGCGGGCGTTGGGAAATTTCCCCAATGGGGTCAATGGTGCCCTGGTGTTGTCCCCTCCTTGGCGACGGGGGACAAACCCACCTGGCCCTTTGTTGACCCAACGGGGGAAGCCATATCCCCAATCATTACCCAAAAATCTTGGTAAAATTTTTTGGGATGCCCGGAGTTCAGGAGGGCCCTATGGGTCTATGGGCTGCACTATCCGCGGGGTTTCTTTGCCCGTTTGTTTATGAGGGTGGGGGGAAAGGGACATAGACCCTGGGGATGGGCGAACCCCCCTCAAAAAAGGGGATGAAGAGGGAGATCATTGGGGGCGCCAAAATGTCAAAAAAAAACCCCTCTAGCAGTTAACCCAGTTCCAAGGTGCTTTAAAGGGGAACCGAGGCCCTTGTGGGGTTTGTAGCTGGGGGACAAGTCTGCAAAAATTTCCCGGGAAAAACCCCCCCTGGGCTTTTTCCCCCATAAACTGGGAAAGGGTTTCAAACGGAAAGGGAGTAAATTTAGAAAAAATAACCCCAAAAAAAAAAAAAAAATTTTTTGGCAATAGATTTTGGGGTTCATAAAAAAGGGGGGCCCTCCCTACCCCTCAGGGCCGGGGGCATGGTTTCACCGACCTTTTCCCTTAAGCTTGGCGTCCGCATCGTGGGGGTTTATTGCCATGCTCAAAAACCCCCTGCTTAATAAGGAGAAGCCTCTCAACAGCGTGCACCGCTAAATTTTCCCTTTAACTCGTTAAATTTTGTCACTATGGGGGTCGAAAGGTCAGGAGGGAGGCCCATTCCCCTTTCTGTAATTTTTTTAACTGACTCCCGGAAAGGGAGGATTTTTAGTTTTCCAGAATCCCCTTTTCCCACTTAAACCCAGAGTTTATGCTTTTCGCCCCAAAAAGACCGCTTTGGGGGCGTCCCATAACATGGCACCGGGGTCACCGCCCCCACATTGGTTCAAAATTTGAATCCGGGGGCATCCCCCCAAGCCTGTCCCTTTTTGGAATGGGTTTTTTTAATAAACGTTTCTTTTAGCCCCCCAAAATGGCAGGGCCCTGAGGTGGGGGTGGGAAATTAAGGCCCGACCAAAAAATGGGGCGGGACCCGACCAAGAGATGGGCTAAATTTTCCCTGATCCCAAACAACAAACCCGGAGAGGGGGGATGTTCCCAAAAAAAAGTAGTCGAGGGCTGGAGGGGAGTCCGGGTTGCGGGTGTGAGTAGAAGGGGTTTTTCCTCTCCCCTGGGGGGGGTTAATGCGCCATAGTTTAAAACCCAACCCTGGGCTTTTGCCCAAATTTCCCCTGAAAGCAGTGGAAAAATAAAGTTTTGGGGGACTTTCCTTTTGAGGTTTCCCCCCCAGTGGGGGGACCGACCCAATACCATCGGGAAAAAAACCAAGTTAAAATCCCCACCTAAGACCGAGAGGGGGGGGGGTATTTTCGTTTTTTTTTAAAGGGAAAAACCTTTTTTAGGAAGGTTTATTTGGCCGTGTTAGGGCGTACACTTTGATAATGTGAGGGACCGATTATAGAGGGGTACCCTGCAGAAAACATAGCGGCCAGCAAAAAGTCAAAAAGCAAGGAAAGAACCCGAATGGGGAAATGATTTTCGGTTTAAAGGAATGGCCCCCCCTGCCTTTTTAGTTGGAAATTAAAAAGCATTAAAGGTCAAGGGGTACAGATGCTTCGAAAAATTTAAAAGGAGCCCTCCGCTTTATAGTGTTTTTTTTTCCTTGTAAAAAACAATTTTGGGCCCTGAGACCCCTTTACTTTTCCCTTAGACCCCGGGCCCGTCCTTAGGGGAACCGATTTGGGGGCCCTTCACATTGAGAGAAAAAACAGCGAACCATAGGGGAAAGGGGGTTTTTAAACCTTGTATGATTTTAAGCCCGGTCAGACTGGTGCTTACTACCCGGAAATTTGGGTGTTTTGGGGGTTTTTGGAGGTAAGTGGCGGGGCCGGACCTACCTGGGGAGGGGGAGGAGCGGGGGGCGGGGGGGACACAAAAAAGGGAAAAGGAAGAACGGAAACACTAGACAATCAACACTTAACAATCTCCAACTCCGAAAACCAAAAAAGGAAAAAAAAACCAGAGATTGAGTGCAAACTCAAAAGGCAGAGTACCGAACGGGTAATTTACTCCGGTTTGGGAGGTGGGGGTATGTGAGAGAAAAACTCACCCAGGGAGTCCCGGAGGGGAAACCCCCCCAAAAGAAAAGATTTAAGGGGAATCCAGGCGAGGGCGGCCCCCCCCAAAAAAAAGTAACCCGTAAAACCCGGGCCTCCCAACCCGGAAAAAATTAGGAGGTAACAGGGCCGGGGTTGTGTGGGTACCCCAGAAGAACCAAACCCGGGATAGACACATCAGTGAAACGCCCCCAAAATTTGCCCTTTTAAAAAGAAAACCCCAAAATCACTTCCCCGGGGATTTTCAAACATCCACCGTGGGCTCCCCGGGGCCCCCCAACACCCCCACCCCCCCCCACAGGGGGGCCCCCCAAAGGGAAAAGGGGGCAGGGGGGCGGGAACCCCCTGTACTGTCTTCATTTTAGTGGGGAGCGCCGAAGGGGCCCAGCCCACGGTTATTGTCCCGGGAGAGGGTCCCTTTTCGAGGGGGGGGCCCTCTGCCCGGCCGGGGGGGGAGGGGGGGGCCCGGCAACCCCCCAACTCCCTGTCGTCCTCTTCGGGAAGGGGGGGTCTGGAGGGGATCGCAGAAGGGCCCCCAAGGGGCTGGTTGTTTTTAAAAGGGTGGCTTTAAAAGACCGTCCCTACGGGCCGTGAGGGAAATGGGGAAATTCCCGCGATAGAGTATGTGAATTTTTCCCGAAGAATCGCAAGGGGGGCCTCAGGGGACGGCTTTTTTTTAAGGGGAGCCCGGAAAGGTCCCTTTAAAATATTTTGGGGTCCTTTGAAAAAAAAGGGAAATTCCCGTGGCCAAACCCCCCCCTTTAAACCCTTTTCCCCCTGATGCTTCTTTAAAAGGGGGTAGTCCCTCAGACCCAAAAAAATAATTTTCCCCCCAGGCCCGAGGGGAGGAGGCCCCTTTTTGGGGGGAGACTCTGTGAGCCTTTTATCCCCCAAGCTTAAAGAGGGGGGAAAGGGGAACCCTTTTTCCCCCCGACCTGAGGCAAACAGCGATTTCCCGAACCTCCGTACGTTTCCCCCGGCCCCCTGGGGCCTGGGAGACCCCGGGTTCCTCAGAAAAGTTTTGGGGGACCCCCTGTTACAAGGTCTTCCCGGGGCCCGGGCCCCTTTCTTTCACCCTTAAAAATAGTTTTTGCTTTACCCTGGCAGGGTTTTTATTTGAGCAAGGTTAAATTTACGAGTGTGGTCCTGACCTCCTTTTGTAGCAACCCTGGAAGACATCTTTTTTAAAGTCCCGGCGAAGACTTTTTGGGGAAAATTTTTCCTTTACATGCCTCCTCACCTCGAGACAATGCTCCTTTAAATTCCCTTGTAGGGAGCTGCGGGATCAGGCAGCCCCCAGGGGGTTAAGGAAATGTGGGAGGCCCCCGAGCCATCCCGGGGAGGGGGGCCCGCGCAGGGGGGCCCTGCCAAGGCCCAAAAGTCCCACTACTAGGATCCGCCCGATGAAAAATGGCTTGGGGGTATCTGTCCCCCAATCCCCAAAGTCCCGTTTATATCCCACTTTGGCAGGGGCCCGGAGATGTGGGAAATCCCCGCGCTGGGGGGCAGCTTAGACTGTGAGGGTCCAGGGACTGGGGGGACTGCACCAGCCCCCCAAAACCCGCCATAGCGTGTAAAAGAGCGGGGGACTGTGCCCGGGGGACGGGTGCTGGGCCCAGGCTCTACCCGGGGCTTGGAGGGAGCACAGGGGGTTTTAATTTAAGGGTTTCCTGGTGTCTCCTCAGCCCGTCCCCCCGAGGTCCCCCGGCCCTCCGGGGGTGCTCCGCCCCCGCCGTTGGGAGGGTCTTGTACCTTGGGCTGCAGGGAGAGAGGTTTGGCCCCTGAAACCCCCTGCTTCCGGATCCTCAAATGCAGCTCCCGAGGGCCAGGGAAACCCCGTTGCACTGGCGCGGCGGGGGGAGCCCTTTGGGGGGCCGCTGGGGCCCGGGAAAAAGAAGGCGTCTAGCGGAGTTGCGGCAGTCCGGGGGAGAGTATGCCTTCGGGTGTCCCTTTTGGAAAACAGGTAGGCTTCCTCTTTTCCATCTTGGGAAATTGGTAAAAGGGCACAGGCCCGGGAAATTTAAAGGGGGGTTTTTCACGGGCTCCTCTTTAAAGGGTCCCCTGCCCTCGGCTTCCGGTCTCTTTTCCCTTTTTTTTTAAAAAAACCCGTTCTAGGGTAAAATTTTTTTTCTTTGGAGAGTTTTATTAAAAATTTGCTTTGATTTTTTAAAAGATCAACTTTTTCTATACAATTTCAAAAGTATTTTTATTCAACTTTGATTTTTTTTACTTTTATTTTATTCAATTTTTTCATTTTTTAAAGACAACTCTTTTTTTTTATTTACTAAAATGTTTTTAATTATTTTTTTTCTGAATTTTTCCAACCTGTCCCCGAAACGTAATACATGTTAAGGCGAGTCCCTAATGGGGCCCCCAAGTTTCCCCCAATTTGCCCACACACTGGGCGGAAAGGGGCAGGGAAAAATTTAAAACCCCAAAAGTTTTGCGCGCCTCCTGGGCAATGAATCCCTTTCCATCCCCCTTTTGGGGTTTCCAAAGGGAGGGACATTCCTTCTGCGCCTAAGTTCCCACTTTCCCTCATTTCCTGGCAAAGGGGCAGGGGAAATTTAAAACCGCAAAGTATGAGCGCGGCCCAACAAAAATTATACGCCGTTTTACAAAAAAACCCTGAAATTGGGCGCTCCAACGCACCGATTTTCATACATGTCGCCCAATGTAATAAAAAAGACAGAAACAAACACAGCAAATATAAATAAATAACTAAATAAATCATGATGCAATTCAGAGATGGAAGCAGTTAATATTGACACATCAGATCATAACTTTTATTAAAAAACCTGGGGGGAACCGGGTGTCAAATTTTAAAAATACCCCTGCTTCCACTACGCTTTTTTTTTGATCGTGCCTTGGTGGGTTTGTATAATGTTCTATGCCTTGAAATCTAAATCTGGGGTTTCCCCCCATGTGACTTCTCAAAAGGTTTAAAAGCTATAAAAACCCCAAACCCCGATGTTTTTTTTGCATCGACAGATGTCATGGATAGTGTTTTTTGGGGAACTGTAGTCACCCTACATATTGTTAGGGATCCATTGCAAGTAATGGGGGTTTAACGACAAAGCGGTTTTAATTTATAGGGAGATGTAAAAGGGAGGTTTCAAAGAAATAGAAAAAATTGGTGGGGGTTTCACTCAGATTGCATTGTAAGTGTAAATGACCACTTTGTACATCCCTTTATTGGAGACCGCATTGTGGTAAAAGAAACTAGGGTATAATAGGGAACCTAAGGTACGGTCTTTTTTAGTATAAAAAGGGATATTTTCATCAGTTACATTTTTTGGTTTTATGATTAATTTAAAAAAGGGAAAGACATTTTAATGATGTTACAGATTCTTTAAATTTGGGGGCTTAATTTTTTTTGGTAAACTAATTTTCTTTTTTATCCCCGTCTTGTGTGTTTTCTTTTTTTTTTCCCTTTTTTCCTTAAGGCCTGGGTTTTGGTTTTTAAATTTTCTAGTTTTTGCCCTTGTTAACGTCATGTGGAAAACCCCCGTCCCCTAAGTCTTTCTTGTATGTTATCCCATTGTCTGCAGGATGCCGATAATGAAAAATTTCTTTTTTTTCTAAAAACTGCCATTGGAATGGCTTCAAAGAGTGCGTGGATGATTGGATTTGGCATGAAATATGGTATTTCGGTGATGGATTTCCCAAACGGTAAACTTTATAATATCTTCCCTTTCCCGTCAATGTGACTCAAGGGAAAATTCTGGGCTCCCGTTTTCCATTCAAAGTGAAAGAGATTCATATGGGTTTTTTTGATGTCTGACCCCAAAAACCAAAAGGCACTTGATTAGTTCCCCCCCCCCACACACCAAAAACACACCAGTTGCAGGTCATCAATATAATGACCCCCTACCATTTTGATGTGTGGGGGAAAAAGGCCAAAAAAAGATTCAACAAAATTTTCCCCCGGGGGACATGAAAATGTTCGTGATTGACGGAGAAAACATAGCTCCCATCGATGCACCGCAGCACTGTTCAAAAAAATTCCCATTAAAGGAAAAATTATTGTGACTTAGAAGGAAGTCTGTACACATGATCAGAAATTCAATGAAGATGTCAGAATATGAGCTAAAATGTGTTATCCACAGGATTACCTGCTAGACGGCAGAGAGCCGCTCATATTTTTTCTAGATTTTAAAACTTTGAATGTGACGGCTGAGATTTGAGAGACGACATGAGAAAATTGGAAAAATTGATGTCTAAAGAGCTGAGATTATGGTGGGACCAGTACTCCAACAAACAACAAGCAGATACAAATGTTGCAAAAGGTTACCAAACATTTATTGACAGTCCCATTTAAATATAAGACCCTCTGTAACATCCCCTTACAATGAGGTCTTATATTTAAATGGGACTGCAATAAATGTTTGGGAAACCTTTTGCAAAAATTTGTATCTCTTGTTGTTTGTTGGAGTACTGAATTGAAGGTTGAGGAGCCTTTGTACAGCAGAGACTATTGCGTGGCGGGTTACTATTATATTCTGCTACAGTGTTGAAGGAATATGGTGGGACCAGACCACCGTGGAGTCCTACTAAAAACAGTGTACCCAGGGTTTCGCATCAAAAGTTTCCTCCAATAGTCGGATAAAAAAATTTGGGTAAAAAGGATTCTTTTTTAGTGAAAATGGAGATTTTTACCCTATTCAGTCTAGACCACATGGCCTAGACATGTTTCAGGATCTAGTGGAACAAGATCTGAAAAAATTACATGAATAGAATAAAACGATAAATATAACGAAAAAACTAAACAAGTATTCAAAGCATTATCATAATTGCTTAACTATTTAGATCTGCTCATTAGATCAGCGGACAAGGGAGGGGGGCAATTGTGTTAATGTATTCAGGTCTAATGAAAAACCAAGTAATTTTTTTGGGGAGTTTTCTTACCCTTTGGCCCTATCAAATCCTACACTTATTTTTCAACAAAAATTAAAAAAAATTTTTTAAAAAGGTGGGCATGGGGGGGTGTTACATACCCTTTAAATTTTTATTTGGAATATCCAGTAGTGCCCATTTTCCATTCATTTCCTAAGGTCCACAAAGATATTTTCCCCCCACCTTTACGACCCATCGTGGCAGGTATAGGGTCGTTGGGTGAACCCTAAGTTTTTGGGTTTGATTCCATTTACAATGCTAAATGATCTTTTCCCCGGATATATCAAAGATACAAAAAGCCGCGTAACTATGCTTTCTAAAGCAAAATGGGATATATCCTTTTCATGGATTTCCTGCGATGTGGTTTCATTGTATACCTCTATACCACATAGCATGGCTATTGATATTCTGAGGTCACATCTAACACATTTTAGCTCATATTCTGACATTGTCATTGAATTTCTGGTCATGTGTACAGAATTCCTTATAAGTCACAATTAATTTTCCGTTAATGGGAATTTTTTTGTACAGTGCTGCGGTGCATCGATGGGGGCAAAGTTTTCTCTGTCACTCGCAAACATTTTCATGTCCGCCTGGGAGGAAAGATTTTTGTTGACATCTACTTGCCCTTTTTCGCCCCACATCAGATGGTACGGTCGTTATATTGATGACCTGCTACTGGTGTGGGGGGAGGGGACTAATCAAGGTGCCATGGATTTCGGTCAGTACATCAATGATAACCATATGAATCTGCAATTCACTCTTGAACGGCAACGGGAGACCATGAATTGCCTTGATGTCACATTGACAGGAAAGGAAGATATTATAGAAGTTCTACCGTTTAGAAAATCCATCACCAGAAATCCCATACTTCATGCCAAATCCAATCATCCGCGGCACGTCATTGAAGCCATTCCATATGGCGATTTCATTAGAACAAAAAGAAATTGTTCAGTATTGGCATCCTTGCAGACATATGAGGATAACATACAAGAAAGACTTAGGAGACGGGGTTATCCACAGTGACTGTTAACAGAGACTAAAACTAGAATATCCAAAATCACAAGACCCAGGCTCTTAGAGGAAAAAAGGGAAAAAAAGAGAAAACACACAAGACGGCGATAAAAAAGAACGTATTATGTTTACCACAACTTATAGCCCCCAATTTAAAGATATCTGTAACATCATTAGAAATGATCTTCCTTTATTAATTTAATCAGTTAAAACCAAACAGATAGTAACTGATGAAAATATCCATTTCATATCTAGAAAAGACCGTACCTTAGTTTCCATATTATACCCTAGTTTCTTCACCACTAATGCGGTCTCTCAAAAGCCTTCGTGGCTATTGAATAAAGGCATGTACAAATGTGGTCATTTACGCTGTATCACTTGCAATCATGAAGTGACATCTCACCAATTTTGTTCTATTTCTTTGAACACCTCCTTTGACATGACGTCATATATTAATTGTAACACCCGCTTTGTCGTATACCTCATTACTTGCAATGGATGCCATAAGCAATATGTAGGGTGTACTACATGTTCCCTAAAAACACGTATCCATAGACATCTGTCAGATGCAAAAAAAAACATCAGGTGTAGGGATTTCTATAGCTTCTAAACACTTTCGAGAAGTACACATGGGGGACACCACAGAGTTTAGATTTCAAGGCATAGAACGTGTATAAAAACCCACCAGAGGCGGCGATCATAAAAAGAAGCTGCTAGCACGTGAAGCATGGTGGATATTTAAATTAGACACCAGGTATCCCACAAGTCTAAATAAACGTTATGATCTGATGTGTCAATATTAACTGTTTCCATCTTTGAATTGCATCATGATTTATTTAGTTATTTATTTATATTTGCTGTGTTTGTTTCTGTCTGTTTTATCACATAGAGTCTATTATGGTATTACGTATGTGGGTCATGTGACTTCAGTCATGTGACCAAAAGGCAGGCTATTTAAATGTTTTATTAGTCTGTAGACACCATGCCTGGTAAGAAGAAAAATATCCAAAAATCGTGGGGATGCCATTCATTGTTGGATTGGTATTCAGTGGTGATACACTGGATTTCTTCAGTAGTTCAATAATTTGGGATGGTTGACGTTTTAGAATTTAGATTTAGAATAGTATATGATCTATTGGCTATGGATACCCGCAGGTAAATTAATCTCCTCTCCTCATCTAGGTATTGTTCGTGTATCTCTTGCACTAGGCCCGCACGCAAGTAAATTGCAACTCCTCATGTCTTGGTTCTGTAAATGGCCACAACAGGAGGGTCCAGCCAGCGCGCCCGCATGGGTATGTATTTGTGTAATTTCCAGTGGGTTTCTTGTAGGCAGACTGGGTCGAGCGTGTGAGATCCAAGCTGTGGCCTGAAATGGGTGGAGGGGCGTGACTACAGAACTGTGGAGGTACCTCAAGTATTAATACATTTCAGGTCACATGGGGAGCCACAATGTTATCACACAATGGTGTGAGTAATGACTAACTATGCAATAAAACATAAAACACAGCCTAGCAAAAACAGTCTTCCCTGTGGGAAGGACCCAGCCTAGAAAGCTATTTGTAGGCAAAGAAAGATGTGCGAAGGTCAAAGTCACTGATACGCCACAAATAATCAAAAAATAGTATCAGAGAAGTTGATGATAGAGAGGCCTGAAGAGCAGTCCCTTGTTGGGGTGGATTGAATGTAAGCCCTTTGGGTGTGTTTTTTGAGGGCTGTGTCAGGAGTGACCCTTTGGGGGGTAGAGTAAACAGTTTGGGGGGGGCAAAGGACACACTCTGGGCGTTAGGGGTGAGGTTTTAGAGAGTTTAGAGGTGTTTCACTGGGGTCCTTTTCTAGGGAGTCAGTGTTTTTTTTGTCAGTAAGCCAGGTCAGTAAATAAGTGCTAAAAATGGGGGCGTTTGGCCCAGGGGCAGAGAGGTTCCCCCTGTTTGGGGTTCTCAGTATGAGGGGTCAAGTAGATTCCATCAAAGTGGGGGGCAGTGTGGTCAGAAGTGGAGGGCTGTGTCCCTCCTGTGATTGCTGTGTATAATTGTGTGGGGTGCGTTGTGATAGTTAGCTTAGACAAGAATTATTGAGAATATTGTGCACTCCAGTGGCCGTAAGAGGCACTGCAGCCCACAGGTCCAAGAGGAGCAGAAGTAAAAATTTTTAAAATAATGAGATAGAAAAAAAATTTTACAGTAAATCAGAGCAAAAACCCTTCCGGCTGTTAAAGCAAAGGGGCTAATTTTACCCTCCCCTCCCAAACCTTTTTGTATCAAAACTCAAGCTCCTGCACGTTCGGTCCCCCCAAGTAAGCTGGTAGTGTCCTTGAAAGTTAACCCTTTAGAGATATTGGTATTCTGAAGACGAGGGGGGGGAGAAGGATTTGTTTGGGTCCACAGGGTGTAAACTATTGCCGGTTAAAATTTAAAACAATGTTGATTCCCTTGCCAGACAGTGCATGTCAAGGGTCGGCTATTTGCATTATGAGGGCAGTGTGGTGCCGGTTTTGGACAAAAAGGGTAACCGTTGTTTCCCAAATGGTATGCGGATCATTTTTACGGGCTTTGGATGGGTGCTCTAACACGTTTTAAAATGGGTAAGGTCCCACAAGAGTCCAAACGGAGAGTTACTTTAGCTGTGATGGACTTGCTTGAATCGAGAGGTAGAGCAGAGGTTTAAAGGGGGACTGTAATGAGTCCAGAGGCAGTGGTTCAGTTATATAAATATGCCAGGTGACCTGAACTCCCGTCTCATGTAGTGATTGCACAGGTGCTTTGCTAGAGTGCAGTGCGGGGTACCTGGCTCTCAACCTCTCTTCTGGTTGTAGCTTTTTTCAAGTACTTTCTCCCTCATTGCAGCAGCCAGTCGGGCCTCGGGGTCAGTGTTGGATTCTCTGTCATTTGTCTCCTCACCCCGCTCTCAGTTTTATGTTTTTTACCCCAATAAAAACATTTTATTAAAAAACGGAAAGCATTTTTTGCCCCCATTTGAGAGAGAAATTTTTTTTATTTTTTGTTTGGGCTGTGTGGGGCTTGTTTTTTGTGGGTGGTTGATGTCTTTTTTTTGGGGTGTCGTTTTCGGGGAAAAAGGCTTTTAATCGGTTTTAAATTTTTTTTTTTGGAAGGCGGGTGAAGAAAATACTGCAATTGTAGGTCTTTTTTTAATTTATTTTTTAAGGGTCAGTGCAAATACATAAAAAAGTTAGTTTACCCCCTGGGTCGAGACGATTACACGATCCCCAAATTATTTAGTTTTTTTTTGTTGAAGTGCTTTAACAAAAGTGTTTTTATTGTGAAAAATTTTAGCATCGCTATTTTGATACCCCATAAGTTTTATTTTTTCCTATAAGAGCAGTGTAAGGTTTTTTTTTTTTTTTTTTTTTTTTTGGGGAATAAAATGCTTTTAAAATTGCCCCATTTTGGCGTTTTTTGAGTTTTTGATCGCTTTTTATTATTTTATGTTTGGGATGAAAAAAAAATCGCAATTCTTGCTTGCTTTTTTTTTTTTATGGTTTCACTATGGGGGTTAAAAAACGTGACTTTTAGTTGGGGGGTTAGGTTTTGATACGCACCCAGTGATAACAAATATGATTACTTTATTTATTTTTTATCTTTTTTGAGGTAATTGGCATTTGTAAATGGGAAAAGGGTGGTGTATGTTTTTAAAAAAAAAAAAAAATTTGTGTTTTACTGTTTTGATTTTTTTTTTACTTTTTCACTTTGTTTTCACTTTTCCCTATAGGGGATTTGTATATTTATTTCAGATTATCTTACAAAGAGGGAAAAATACAGGCAGAACGCTCCGTTTGGTTTCTATGGCAAATGTCAATGACCCTGTGGCAATGCCCCTTGTGGGGCATGTGAGTCACAGACGTTCGGGCTTTAATGAAGAAGGGGGTTCCAAATGCACGGCAGGTGCCAGCACAGCTCACCAATTACAGATGGGAGGAGTGAGCTCCTCCTTTCTGTCCTTTTTCCCTGGCGATCGTGTAGATCCGATGAAAAAGGGTTTAATCAGCCGGGGGGACTCCCCTTTTTTTTTTTTTAAATCTCGGCAACATTTGCCATTTTCTACAAGACAAATTGTCATAGCACACAAAATAGTTTATAACTAGCATTTACCATATGCGTCTTTTTATTTTTTTTAGGACGTTAGACATAGTATTCAGTATTCACACCCTTTAGGTGTGTCACAGGAATTAAAGCAAAGTGAAGGTAACACTTCAGCTTCACTTTAATAGAGAAAAAATACTGAATTGATGTATGGGTACACCATGAGGATCATGCAAGCAGAACTTGAACAATCAGAGCATGGAACCAGATGTATATTACCTCTGTCTGCATCGGCGGCCCCCGCAAAGTGGTCACAGTGTGCCAATGCCTTCCCTAGCAACCCGGAATGCCTAACAAATGACATCACTATGTCCTGCTGTACCTGTGCATAACGATTGAGAGTTTACAATACATAGCAGTACAGCTATGTACGGCTATATATTGTAACACTGATCTAAAAATCATTGATTTGTGCCCTCTGTGGGGACAATTAAAAAAAAGAAAAAAGGTAAACAAAATAAAAATAAGAAAAGCACACAATAAAAATACTTACAACACCAATCCCCTCCAAAAAAAATAAAAATAGAGTACGCATATTTGGTATCGCCGCTTGTACCTAGTCTGTAAATCTGTCATGTGATCTAACTAAAACAATGGGGAAAAAAAACAGTGACAGAATTATTGTGATTTGTTTTCATCCCACAGCACATAAAATGAAATAAAAAGCAATCAAAAAAATCTGTAGCAAATTTCTTTTGAAAATGTGAAAAATTACTACAAAATCTTAATGCCCCCTAATAACATAAAAAAACATTTAAAAAGTATGCAATCGTGATGCCAACCTATAGTAGATATAGAGTAGATGCAAGTCATAAACTATTTGGTGTGGTATGACTATCTGTCTTACACGCAGAAATTTTTTAACTTTGAAAATGGCACAGTTTTCAAAATTTTAACAACATTTTCATATTTTTCACAATTAAAATTTACCACTAACTTAAAGCATAATGGGTCATGAGAAAACAATCTCTGGATTACATGGCTAGGTAAATATATCAAAAAGTTATTTCCACCTAAAGTGACACATGTCAGATTTAAAAAATCGGGCTATCATGGAAGTCAAAATTGGCTGCAGTGGTAAGGGGTTAATAAAAAGGTATTCAAGGTCTTTTGCCCAACCAGATACATTTATTAATTGCTAAATTAAAAGCATTTATATCTTTGTAAAAGAGTAGCATGTGTACAGATCTCTTGTAGTGGATCCAGTGGACCATCAGACCCCAAGGTCAGTACCCCTGGCGCGATTTGCCTGCAATGGCTTCCAAGGTGTATGCAGTACAAAATCGTCAGACAGACTCATAGGGCAACATGTATGTAAACTGTCTAGGTCTAAAACTCACTTTGTTGCCCACAGCAACCAATCAGAGCACTCTTCTCATTTTTCCAGAGCACTATATGAAATTAAAAGAGTGTTCTGATTGGTTGCTATGGGCAACAAAGTGAGTGTTAGAACTAGTCAGTTTTCATACATGTGGCCCATAGTTCATTTTCTCATCTTTTTTTTCAGTGTATAATGCACCTGAATGTATGAAAGTGTTTTTTTGTGCATTCATAAATGGTGTGTAAAGTTCATTGCATCTCACCTGTGTGTTTGGCACATTACGGAACTTAGGCGCATTAGTAATGTGTCTAACATGTATATAGGCTGTAGATAGGCTGGAAATAAAAGAAAAGTCATTAAAATAGCATGTCAGTGAATAGAAACTATGCAACTGATATTGCTTGGTGGACCACAGATCCCAGCAAGACCTGTGGTGTGCTAGCTCTTGCTGTATGTAGAAAAAAGGGTAAGAGCAGCAAAAGTAAATTTCAAATTTAACGTAGTAAAAATTTAAAATGTAGAAATCTGAACAACATTATCAGTGGTTTATTTAATGTAAAATTAGTTTTTAGATTCTATTAATTTTAAATACATTTTATAGGAGATATTTTTGGGATATTATATATTTTTATATTAATTATATATGATTAAAAAATTTATTAAATTTAAATAATTTAATTTTATATAGTTTGATTATTATCAGAAATTACTTTTTATTATTGTACTGGTGTAAGTTGAGAAATAAGGGACTTTTTTGCCCTAATGGCAAATCTAGCTCCACTTTGACTGCTCAGGCTCAAGTAGACCATGTCGTCTACTTGAGCCTGAGGAGTCGAAGTGGAGCTAGATTTGTCATTAGGGCAAAAAATAGGTCTGCTTGTTCGAGCAGTAATACGCCTAGTTTTGCCGAACCACATTCATATATGTGACTAATATTACAAGTGTAGTGCGACACGCCCCCAGAACACCCCCTCATGTTAGGCACATTAGAAAATGTCGAGTCTTACGAACAATGCGCCCAACACATTAATTAGGCGCATTAGACATCGTAGACTGCTCACTTAGGTGCATTTTACCCCAGAAAAGGGTGAAAAACTCGATCATACATGTCTCCCATAGTCGGGGACAGGCAGGAAGGTCAGGGCAAGCGGCAAGGTTCCTGGTTGAGGGATGTAGGCGGAAACGGACTGGTACACGGTATAGACAAACTTACAGGGAAACACTTTCCTACATAGGCAATTGCACTATGGATCTGGCAAGGACAGGAGAAAGAGGCAAGGTTAAATAGGCCCGACGATATCAAATCACTGGTGCGCTGACCCTTAAAGCTTTCCAGAAATGCTGCACACACACCCTAGGAGACGGGGGCGGGCACGATGGAGAGGTGTGTGGGAAGAACAGGGAGCCGGTCTGTAAGTGCGCCCACAACCCGAGGTGTGGGTCCCGCCGCCACTCACAGAACTAGAAAGGGGACGACCTAAGTACTGGTACACCTACATCCCGACGTGTGTTTCGTGTAACAGTACCCTTTCCCTCTTTGGCCTCTCCTTCCTTTTAGCCTGGGGAAACTTTTGTACCAGTTCACGATCCAAGATGTTATCTTCTAGCTCCCAGGAACTTTCTTCCGAACCCCTTCCTGTCAATAATCTTCATGGTCAGAATCTCTTTCACAGCATAGACATTGGTGGTATCAGCTTCAGGAGAAAGGGAGACGACCTTCCAAGAGATACAATAAGGATAAGCGGTTTCAGCAGGGAGATGTGGAAGGAGTTTAGGACACGCATTGTGGGAGGAAGCCGTAGCTTAAACGCAACTGGGTTAATGCACTTTAGCACCTTGAATGGTCCCAGGAACTGAACTTGTAGCTGGGTATCTTCAGTTGTAAATACTGTACTTGGCAGACAGCCAGGTTGGGGGAGATCTTCTCCTTTTATCCGCTTGGGACTTCATATGGACTGATGCTTATTGTAGGGACTGGCATGTCTCATTCCAAATCAACATCAGGTCCCGAACCAGAACGTCCACAGCGGGGACATCAGAGGATGAAGTCAGATGGAGAGGTGGGCGGGGTGTTGTCCATGTAGAACAGATATTCGCCAGCAGAGTCTTAATCCAGGGAGTTGTAAGAGAACTCTGCCCAAGGCAATAGGTTGGACCAATCATCTTGGCGAGCTGAGACAAAGTTGCATAGGTAGTTGCCCAGAACCTGTTTAACCCTTTCAACTTGATCATTTTTTCGTGGATGAGAGGCAAAGAAAAAATCCAGTTTAACCCGTAGTTGAGAAGAGAGGGCATGCCAGGACCTTGAAACAAACTGGACCCCCCGATCTGTGACAATATGCTGGAGAAGTCTGTGCAAACGGAATGTATGCTGCAAGAAGAGGCTGGCAAGGTGTGGAGCAGAGGGTAAACCAGGCAGAGGAATGAAATGTGACATCTTAGAAAAATGATCAGTGACCACCCAAATGACAGTATTACCGGAAGAGGGGAGTAGATCCGTGATGAAGTCCATTGCAATGCGAGTCCATGGGCTAGGTATAGGCAAAAGTTGTGCCTTTAAGACTCTTCTGCCTGAGGACCGCTCCAGCTCCCACAGAAGGCTTCTTCGGCCACCGGTGGCCACAGTTTCGGGTTGCCATCCTTCTTTGGTGAGCACCACAATCGGTAAACCCCACCTTAAATGTTTCTTGTCTAACCCAGGAGGACGTGCAGCTCTGCCTTAATAAAATTAAAATAGACAAATCACCTGGTCCTGATGGTATACACCCCCGTGTCCTAAGGGAAATAAGTAATTTGATAAACAAGCCCCTATTCTTAATATTTATGGACTGTAAAATAACGGGGTTTGTCCCAAAGGATTGGCGCATAGCAAATGTGGTGCCAATATTCAAAAACGGGTCAAAAAGTGATCCTGGAAACTGAAGGTCGCTAAGTTTAACCTCTGTTGTAGGTAAAATGTTTGACGGTTTTCTAAGAGATGCTATACTGGAGTATCTTACTGAAAATAAATGTATAACTCCGCTTTGGCATGGGTTTATGAAGCATCAGTCCTGTCAAACTAATCTCATCAGCTTTTATGAGGAGGTTAGTTCTAGCCTGGATTGGCGTGAGACATTGGATGTCATATATCTAGATTTTTCTAAAGCATTTGATATTGTGCCATATAAAAGGTTGGTAAGTAAAATGAAAATGCTTGGACTGGGGGAAAATGTTTTCAAGTGGGTAAGAAACTGGCTCAGTGATAGAAAACAGAGGGTGGTGATTAAGGGCACAAACTCAGACTGGATCCCTGTTACTAGTGGGGTAACACAGGGGTCAGTATTGAGCTGTATTCTCTTTAATATATTCATTCATTCATTCATTCATAATATATTCAATAGTGACCTTACCCATGGATTGCAATGTAAAATATCAATCTTTGAAGCTGATACTAAGCTCTGTACAGTAATCAACAAAATAGAGGACAATGTTTTATTACAAAGGGATTAGTTGGAGGCCTGGGCAGAGAAGTGGCAGATGAGATTTAACACAGATAAATGCAAGGTTATGCACATGGGAAGGAAAAATCCATTCCTTGATTACTTGTTAAATGGAAAAACGTTGAGAAAAAGTGACATGAAGAAGGACATAGGAATACACTAAACTTAAAGGAGTTGTCTCACTACAAGGATTGCTTTTTATGTTAAAGATCTTGCAAAAACAAGTCACTGTTCTTGCAATATATATTCATTAACAGTATCCTACCTATGCTGAGATATCCCCTCTTGTATAGGCTGCATCAGCTCCTCATGTCACTATAGCTACAGACCTGTTCAATCTCTCAAGATAGGCTGCCAGCGCTGGTTGGTATAGCTACAGACCCGGCTTCTACTGCAGCCTTGTAGAAGCCAGTAAACGCACCCCTGAATTCAAAATGAAACCAAGAAAACAAGACTGAGAGATGAATAAATGTAGTGAGACAACCCCTTTAATCGTAGCAGCCAGGGTCGGGTAGCAGCTGCCAAGGCAAACAGGATCATAGAGTATATTAAAAGGGGCATAGATGCACATGATGAGAACATTATTCTCCCATATTACATATCACTGGTCAGACGACACATGGAATATTGTGTACCGTCTTGGGCACCCGTTCACATGAAAGATATTGTAGAGCTTGAACAGGTTCGAAGACGGGCAACAAAAATAATAAAAGGACTCGGTGGACTGCAATACCCAGAAAGAATAGCAAGAATAGGGTTATTTAATTTAGACAAAAGACGGTTTCAGGAGGACTAAATAAATATGTATAAATATATTAAAGATCAATATAGAGATCTCTCCCAAGATCTACAGTATTCATACCCAGGACTGTATCAAGAACAAGGGGGCATCCTCTACACCAAGATGAAAGAACGTTTTTACATAAACATAGAAAGGGATTATTTGCTGTAAGAACAGTGAGACTGTGGAACTCTCTGCCAGAGAAACTTGTCATGGTAAATTCACTGACATAGTTCAAAAATGGTCTGGAATCAGTGTAATAATATAACAAGTTCTATTCACTATTATTCTGGAGAAGGGTCGTCGATCCAGGGATTTATTCTGATTGCCAGATTGGAGTTGGGAAGGAATTTTTTCCCTAAAGCAAAATTTTATGATTAGCTATACTTTTGCTTAGCTTCATTTGAAACCAGAAGTTTACATACACTATATAAAAAGACACATATGTATGTTTTTCTCGCTATCTGACATGAAATCAGAATAAACTTTTCCCGTTTTAGGTCAATTAGGATTACCAAAACTATTTATATTTGCCAAATGACAGAATAAGGAGAGAATTTTAAAGGCATTTTTTTTATACTTTCAGCAAAGTCAAAAGTTTACATACACTACGATTACTATGCCTTTAAACAATTTGGGACCACTCATTTAATAATCTCATGTCTTTGGAAGCTTCTAATAGCTTTATTGGCAACAGCTAAGTTAATTAGAGACACATCTGTGAATGTATTTTAAATGCACATCAGAAACACACTGCTTCTGTGTGTAACATCATGGGAAAGTTTAAAGAAATCAGCCAAGATATCAGGAAGGGAATTGTGGACTTGCACAAGTCTGGTTCATCCTTGTGTGCAATTTCCAGACATCTGATGGTGCCTAGTTCTTCTGTACAAACAATTATACGCAAGTACAAACAAGATGGGAATGTCCAGCCATCATACCGCTCAGGAAGGACATGAGTTCTGTGTCTCAGTGATGAACGTGCTTTGGTCTGACGTGCATATTAACCTAAGAACAAATAATGATGACCATTGTTATATTTGGAGGAAAAAGGGAGAAGTTTGAAAGCCTAAGAACACCATCCCAACTGTGAAACACGGGGATGGAAGTATCATGTTGTCCAGTTATTTTGCTGCAGGAGGACTGGTGCACTTCACAAAATAGATGACATCATGAGGAAAGAAGATTATGTGGCAATACTGAAGCAGCATCTCAAGACATCAGCCAGAAAGTTAAAGCTTAGGCGAAAATGGACAAATAGACAATGACCCACAGAATACTGCCAAACTGGTTACAAAGTGGCTTAAGGGTAACCAAGACAAAATTTTGGAGTGGCCATCAAAAAGCCCTGATCTCAATCCTATTGAAAATTTATGGGCAAGGCTGAAAAGTCAGGTGCGAGCAAGACGACCTACAAACATGGCTCAGTTACTCCAGTTCTGTCAGGAGGAATGGGCCAAAAATTTCCCACCAACTATTGTGAGAAGCTTGTGGAAGGATATCCAAAACGTTTGACCCAAGTCATACAGTTTAAGTGCAATGCTGCCAAATACTAATGAAATGTATGCAAACGTTTGACTTTGCAGAAAGTAATAAAAATGCCTTAAATAATTATTTTTCTCTCATTATTCTGGCATTTGGCAAATATAAATAATTTTGGTAATCCTAATTGACCTAAAATGGGTAAGGTTTATTCTGATTTCATGTCAGTGAGAAAAACATGCATATGTGTCTTTTTAGTGTATGTAAACTTCTGGCTTTAACTATATATTCTCTTTTATTATTCTGTTGATGGAGCTGAGCAAAGGCTGTTAAGTACCACTTTGGGTTTCACATGCTTTTTATTCCATTTTATCTGCAGCAGGATGAACAAAAATGACATTTCTGACATTGTTTCTTTTTTTTTGATTACACCATTCTTCATGCAGTTTAAATAACATGACAATTTTATAGTCTTGATCATTACTAAATAAGTGTGTTTTTAATTATTTCATTTTTTTATTGATAAGCATTTGTAATGGGGAAAAGACAGTGTGCATGCTTTACTTTACTTAATTTTTTTTTTTCATCCTTTTTTTTCAATTGTCCTGGTAGGGTAATAGATTCAGCAACTGTATTGCAATGGGTTCTGATGGAGACAGAGGAAGCCCCTTCCCTTTGTCAGCCTCTTTAGATGCGCAATCACAATTTACCACAGAATCCAATGGGTTAATCGGATAGGAATGGAGTGAACTCTGGTCCTGACAATTAGCGCAGGTCCCCAGCTGTACTGTACAGCTAGTTCCATGCAGAGCCGTCCTAACAGAATTATGGGCCCCTGGGCAGAGCTGTGCACTGGACGCCCTGCCAATACAACCACTCACAGGACCACTCTATGTAGTCATTCATCCATCAGGCCACAACCACAACTCCTATAAGCTGCTATATGGCTTGGCCTGGGGGCACAGAATGGCTCACTGACCAGGTGAAGTCGTTATACGATATGTGGTCAGACATCCTGACCTGTTTCACTGTCCCCCAGCCTTTCTCTACCTTGCTTCTGACGTACTTTTCCATGGGAGCTGGGACTCTGCAAAGCCACTGACAGCACACTCGTCTCCCACTAGTGGCCGCAGCAGTGAGAGCAATCACACAGGAGGTGGGTTCGGAGCAGGGATAGCTGGGGATGTTTTACAGCCAGGGCTGGATTTACCTTTTATGCTGTCGTAGATACTGAGACTACATAAATGCAACTTTATCAAAGTAGGCCGGGTTTATACCTTCCAAAACGGAATTCCAACAAAAGCTGCTATTTGATCATGACATGTGAACCCAGCCTTAATGCTTTCCGTATTTGCTGTTTTATATATATATATATATATATATATATATATATATATATAATATATATATATATATATATATATATTATATATATATATATATATATATATATACGGATAGTATTCAGACCCCTTTAAATTTTTCACTTCTTGTTTCATTGCAGCAATTTGGTAAGATCAAAAAAGTTAATTTTTTTTGCTCATTAATGTACACCCTTTTGAGCTAGTATAGCCATGAGTCTTCTTGGGAATGATGCAACAAGTTTTTCACACCTGGATTTGTGAATCCTCTGCCATTCTTCCTTGCAGATCTTCTCCAGTTCCCTCAGGTTGGACAGTCAATGTTGGTAGACAGCCATTTTCAAGTCTCTCCAGAGATGCTCAATTGGGTTTAGGTCAGGGTTCTGGCTGGGTCACTCAAGAATGGTCAAAGAGTTGTTCTGAAGCCACTGCTTTGTTATTTTAGCTGTGTGCTTAGGGTCATTGTCTTGTTGGAAGATGAACCTTCGGCCCAGTGTGCGGTCCAGAGCACTCTGGAAGAGGTTTTTTATCCAGGATATCGCTGTTCTTGGCCACATTCATCTTTCCTTCAATTGCAACCAGTCGTCTTGTCCCTGCAGCTGAAAAACACCCCCATAGCATGATGTTGCCACCACCATGTTTCACTGTTGGGATTGTATGGGGCACTAATCCAAAAAGAGGTGTAAGATTAAAACATAACTTTTAATACTCGGATTAAAAAACGTTGAAAAGATCCTCACAAATGCGCTGAAAAAATACAGTCAAAGCAGGCACAATGTAGGGATAGCCCTTACCTATTAAGCCCTAATGACAACCAGTAAGGTGAATAGCAGAGTGACCGTCCCAAAAAGGACGACCTCGCCCAGGAACCTGTCCCTATACACACTATTCACTACACTAAAGTAGTAATAGTACAAATAAATGGTAACACAATTATCCCAACATGTTTCGGTGTGCCTACACCCATCAGGGGAAAAGTTTGGCATACAAAACGTACCACAAGAAAATATGCATAAGGCACCTGTCAAAATGATGATATAGATATAGTAAGGTCATAGAGAAGTCCAAGGTAAGACTAACTCCCAAATATACACCATACAATACCTATGGTAAGGTCCAATAAATGAAGGGCAAGGTAATACCACAATAGAGCTCCTCTAGTAGGGTCTGAAAGTGGGAGGAATGTTTGCCAAGCCGCGAGCTGCGCCCCCGCTTACAATTAACACCAAAAAGTTCAATCTTCGTCTCATTAGACCAGCGAATCTTATTTCTCATAGTCTGGGAGTCCTTCATGTGTTTTTTTTGCAAACTGTATGCAGGCTTTCATATGTCTTGCGAGAGGCAAGATCTTGGGGTTCTTCTTTACCTCTCTCACCAAGGCTCTTCTCCCATGCTTGCTTAGTTTGGCTGGACGGCCAGGTCGAGGAAGAGTAGTGGTCATCCCAAACTTCTTCCATTTAAGGATTATGGAGGCCACTGTGCTCTTAGGAACCTTGAGTGCTGCAGAAATTCTTTTGTAACCTTGGACAGATCTGTGCCTTGCCACAGTTCTGTCTCTGAGCTCCTTGGACTGTTCCTTAGACCTCATGATTCTCATGTGCTCTAAGATGTACTGTGAGCTTTGAGGTCTTATATAGACAAGTGTGTGCCTTTCCTAATCAAGTCCAATCAGTTTAATTAAACACAGCTGGACTCCAATGAAGGAGTAGAACCATCTCAAGGAGGATCAGAAGGAAAAGGGACAGCATGTGAGTTAAATATGAGTGTCACAGCAAAGATTGTGAATACTTATGACCATGTGATATTTCAGTTTTTCTTGTTTAATAAATTTGTAAAAGTATCTACATTTCTGTTTTTTTTTCCTTCAAGATGAGGGGCAGAATGTACATTAATGAGACCAAAAATTTACTTTTTGATCTTACAAACTGGCTGCAATGAAAAAAAGAGTCAAAAATGTAAAGGGGTCTAAATACTTTCCGTACCCACTGCAGATATATATATATATATATATTTATATATATTATATTATATAATATATATATATATATATATATATATATATATATATATATTTAATATTATATTATTGTGGGGACTAGCGGTTCACAGAGTAGGCACAAACGGGATGATTGCAACCAAAAATATAGGGTTTTATTTTAGAAGCACAAAAAAAACAGCAAAACAAACAGACAGTCCTATGTCGTAGGCTTACGTCAGCCGTTTAACATGCAGCACAAAACATACGATATAATTCCAGCATCAAAAGGCACACAGATTATACTCCACCGTGTGGCAGGTAAAGTCTCTGGAAAGCAGACCTCCTCGATCCTCTGATTCAATGGTCTGTAGCAGGCTCCTTCCTGCTAAGCACCGTCTGGAGAAATGACTCCTGACACCAATCAGCACCAGGTTGACTCTCTCACCTGTTCTCTCCTGCACAGGTTTTAAAGGCCTAGGGATACCGGTAAAGCCCGGACCGGAGGGGTGAACGGTCTCCCACCCACGCTACAGCCGTTCAGAAAAAGCAGCCCAATAAAGCTGCACAGCAGCTATACTAAACTACACAAACATACCTATGGTTACTTATCTTATACTGCTGAATTTTCCCCACCAAGGTCCGGTTCCTTGGTGGCCCCACTAGTGCAGTTCACTTGCTGCCATTCTGCTGTTGTGGAAAGACTGGGCTGTCCCACTGGATCGGCCTCGCTGACATCCCTGGAACTTCCTTACTATTTGCAGCATAATACTAGGGACATACCTTCCATCCACTATCTTTCCTGCTGGTTGCTTACAATATATATATTATACTTTACTCCACATAATATACATCTGCTACTTTAAAGATTTTTCAATGAAAACATAATTTCAAAATAGGCCCCAGATACATGAAATAAATAATAATAACAAAAAAACATTCATACTTACACTTACTACCAATCCAGCAATTAAGTCGATGATGGTAATTCTATACTTTTGTTTTTTGGGTTTAGTTGTTGTTGGAGTTTACACTGAATAGTTAAATTAACTTATCTGTATTCTGCGGGTCAGTATACAGTATATACATGGGCCACATTATGACCACATCTCACCACTATATAGTGACTAATATCACCATAATATTACTGATAAAACCAGTAAACCAAGACCAATATTACCAATAACAGCAAAATACAAGGACCAAATAATACCCCACGTATCACTACCTTATAGTGACTAATACCACATACTGTTACTGAGCAAACCAGTATACCAAGATCAATAACAACAATAGACAAGTTCCAGACGAAGCTGCATAGCCAGCGATACGTGTGGCGTCTCGGTGATGTAGCCTAGCCTGTTACCTGCAAAATCCTGTTATGCCCTGTAATTTGAGGTTATTTTGATTGCTATATCACATACATGCTCTTATACAACTCTCCCAAAGGGGTTTCTTTGGTGGATATAGTTTTGGTTTAATATTTGATATTATTGTTTATTTCCTATTTTCTTATTTTTCATCCATACCATATCCAATTGGACCTTTGTAATAAGATTGTGTTCATATCAGGTGTTTCAGCTATTTCCAAACAGGATTTGAAACTGTTAGTGCTTGTCCCCACGGCACGGGTTTTCACCCGGTTTTATCAGACGGTTTTCGGTTTTGAAAACTGTCTGCAATCCGAGTGACAACTTTTAAAACGGGCCTCTATTGAAAACCCGCACAGTGGCCTGGCGGTTTTTCAGACCAGCAGTTTTCGGACGGAAGATGAACATGTCTATGTGAAGGGGGAGGGCTTTTCTACGTTAATCGCGGAGAAAAGCTACCCCCCTGCGGCTGTGTGCACGGCACAAAAACAGTGCAATTACTGGTCGGATAAACCGACCGGTATTTGTACTGTGCCGTGGGGATGCGGCCATAGGACATCTCTGTGTTTTTAAATGTTTTTAAGCATTGGGTTTTTGTAGTGCCTTTTTACTAATAAAGTTTATATGGGTGTGCAGCCATTTAGTATGTTTTCTTTTCTTCTATCTGATAGTACCTAATAATACCACAAAATCATGGCCTCATATCACCAGCATAAACGGTCTGAATAATACCATTGTACTGTTACTAAATGTAAACTATTACACTAAGACCACTATTACCACCAGTGACCATATATTAGTATTATTTATTTTAGAGCGCACTTAGTTCCAGAGCGCTGTACATTCGAGGGGGGTTATACATATAACATAGGTCAGACAAGTACAAAAGGTGACAACAACTGGACCAGAGGGGGAGAGGGCCCTGCCTGTGAGGGCTTACAGTCTACAGGGAGGGAGAAGAGAAACAGGAGGTGAGGGGCAGACATATTTGTGAGGTGGAGTAGTGGAGCGGGGTTATTGTTGGTTATAGGCGATACTGAAGAGATGGGTTTTCAGGTTACATTTGAGGCTAGTGAGGGTGGGGGAGTCTGATGTGTCATGGCAGTGAGTTCCAGAGTGTGGGGGAAGCACAGGAGAAGTCTTGGAGACGGTTATACGAAGAGTTGAGGAGAAGGTCCTGTGAGGAGCGGAGATTGCGTGAAGGGAGGTATCTAGAGATTGTAGGTCAAGGTCACTAACTTGAACTGGATTCGCTTGGCAATGGGTAGCCAGTGAAGGGATTGGCAGAGGGGAGAGGCAGAGGAGTAGCGAGGTGAATCAGATGGGCGGCAGTGTTAAGGATGGATTGAAGGGGAGCGAGAGTGTAAGATGGAAGGCCACAGAGAAGGATGTTGCAATAGTCTAGGCAGGAGATTACGAGGGCATGGACAAGCATTTTTGTGTTTTCAAAGTTAAGGAATGAGCGGATTCGGGAGATATTTTTCAGGTGGATGCAGAGGTGAGGGTTTGGGGGTAGAGAGCAGTGTATACAGGCTCTGCAGACATATAAGTGATTACAGAGCAGTTACATTTACATTTAGGGTGATGTCTTTTCTGATGAGTCGTTCTTTCTTTTCTTTCTTCATCTGGTCCAGACCCTCATGACATCTTCTCCCGGCCACAACTCGTCCATGCACAATTTACTACACAAACATGTTAGACTCCAAACAGTGAAAGTGCCTCCAACCAACTATAGGGCCCTCATTTGTGCCACCAGTAGGTAGGAACACACCCAATATAGTAGCCAGCCCACACCCACCCTCCAACAAAAAAGGCAGGCGTATAGGTAGATATAGTATATATAGGTCCACTTAGCATTTAGATAGGTATAAATAGGGCCCCCAGCAGCTAGGTAGGCCTATTAAAAGGCTGGTACACCAGGTGTTTGAAGGGCGTGGTTGCTACCAGAAGCTAGAGCAGCAGTGGAGCTGGAGAGAGGCTCTGGTCCCAGAGGCTTGTGGGAAGCCTGTATACCAGTGGTGGCTGGTGAAAGGTGTGTTAAAGTGGTCCTGAGCAGTAGACTCAAACCACAGGTTAGAGAGGGTCTCTAATTGAGTTTATTAAGTGGCCAGACGGCCGAGATGTTTGTTTGTTTGTTGTTATAATCTTGTGCCTGAAAATAAAACTGGCTGAGGTCAGGTTAAAGAGACTCCTGGTGTCAGAAAGTTGATGTGCCAATACCGATCTACCAAAGAACAGCGATCCAGGAGCTAAGAACCCCCCCAGGATGGTCCAAGATGGCGGCCAAACGTGATTGAAGCGTCACATATGGTGGAGGATACTGGCAAGATTGGCACAATAACTGAATTGGCGCAAGAATTGGTGTTTGTGTGGCACAATTGAACTGGCACATGAGTGCTGATCCAGTGGACTGGTGAATTTTACATAGTGTTGGTGCTGCAGGGTTAATTTAAAGGGCCAGTAGCCTGACTATTACTGTGCAGGAGAAAGACTGTTGATACTGTCGTGGTGCTACATAGGACTGCTGCAGCAGAGTTGAAAGGGCCAGATGTCTGGCTGTTGGTGCTGCAAATAAGAGACACACCCAGCATAGAGACTGTGTGATTGCTGGGGGTGTGAAGAGACTGTCTCAAGAAAGAGGGGGATACACCCAGCAAGCAGTACCTCCTTACTTTAACCAACCAAAGCCCTGGTGGGGAGGTGTACAAGACTGGTGCTGGGGGAAATGTCCGGAAGGCAAAGAGCGAGGCTGTCCTTCCAAGAAATAGGCCAAGCGGGGCAAAGCCAAGTCGTTAAGAGGCCTGGATCCAGTCATAACTAGCAGCAGCCAACCACCACAGAAGACAGTAGCCGCTGTGGTCCAGCGGGAGATGCTTTGAAGCGCCTAAGTGTCCTCTGCCCAGGTGGAGGATAGAGGAGAGGACAATAAAAACCCTGGAGTTATGAGTGGGTGGGATCCCACTTGCGGTTGATCTGGACTGTCAGAAGAAAGTCTCCAGAGTGCACCCAGATATCATTCCATTTCAGAAGACCTGACCAGAATCTGGTAAGACTGTGGCCATACTTTTTGAGACCTGTCTTGGAACCATCGATTATGTGCTGAGGTTTATGAGGAGCTGCAGGTGGAATTCATACCTGGCAGAGACTTCACATTTCTGACAGTTGTGGGGGACCAAGAGTGTACGAGATGGAGCAGGTAGCTTTTCTGGGGAAAATGCTCCATGCAGAGGGTGCTATGCCACTGCCTGAGAGGGAAGAGCCAAAATGATCACCTGTGAAAGTCCCTGAGAAGATGGTAGGCAAAAAGTCCCTGTCTGACAGTCTGAATATGGACCAGTGGGTGGTAAACGTGTGCTCAGAAATGCTACCAAGTGAGACTGTGATATGTGGACTTGAAAAGTCTCATGGACTTTCTGGTTCTGATATATCTGAAATGGTGTCTATTGAAAATGTCACTAGTGAGATAAATGTGCCTCTAATAAATAGCTCAGTCCCACTACCTGAGCAGGGGGAGGGGAACTGGGACACAGATTCAGCTAAAGCTGTAGCAGGGTGTAGCTCAGGAGCGGCCCTGTGTGAACAAGATGCTAAAGGTGCTATAGCAGTAGAGGAGAGCAGCTCAGGTTTGCAACTGGAGGTCATGGCTGTCAGAGCTATGTGTGAAGTAAATGCAGAGTGTGAATTAGCTTCTGTAGAATTGCCAGCCCCAGCTGTAGAGCAAACTATCTCAAGTGCGCCCCTAGAGGTTGTGATTAACAGTGTTGAGAGTATCACAGAAGATGTGTGTCCTGACAATCTGGAGAAAAGTGCCACCTCTACAGTCTCAGGTGGAGCTAAGTCGTTAAGATACCTGGATCCAGTGGAGCTAATGTCGTTTCCCATAGCAACAAGGTAGCCTCTGCATCTCGTGTTGTAAAAACTTATGAATATGACTGCCCTGCAGCTATGTGTGTAGTGGCTGGAGCCCAGTTGGTAAAGGTGTCTACCAGTGACCACAGTGCACTGTGTGGACGTGATGGTAACATGCAAGTTGCAGGTGCGCCCCTAGTGGTAATGGTGGACAACAGCACAAGTAGTGCAGGTAATGTGTGTCCAGTGATTGATGGCCACCAGTTATGTCCTAGTGTGAACACGGCCAGTGTGTTGCCTGGAAGGGAAATGGCAAATCCTGGGAATGATTGCAATGTGTGAGGAGACTAGTTTAAAGAGGGTGTGTGCAGACCCTAGTGAGTTGTATGCATGCAGGGGTGAGGCATCAGACAGTAATGAAAATATTTGTGTAAAGGAAACATGTGCTGAGGCAGATTGTGTGTACAACCCTTACAGTGTATTCCAGAGAGGGTGCTCTGTGATGGAGACCTGGATTGTGGCACTGCAGAGAAGTTTTGTATTGGGACCTGTAGTCCACCTGAGGTCACTTGCTCCAAGGTTGCTGTATTTTCAGTAGCTTTTACTGCAATGGTCACAAAGACTGCAGTGATGGTAGTGATGGAAAAAATTAGCTGCTACACCCAGCAAAGAAGAGGATTTGCTCAGGCACTAGTGATGGGCAGGTGAGCACGTTTTAATCCTCGGGTAGTAAAGAGGAGCCTGGTTCTGAGGCAGCTGTTAATATTTTCTTCCATCACCTCTAAGGAAAATGTATCCGTATCATGGAGGTGTTATGTCCTGTGGTTTGTGGCTGTTAGGTGAAGGATATCAGGCGTAGAATTATCTTTTTTTTCTACTCCTATCCAATTAGTTGTCTCGATCCAAATTGGGTAACAGAGCTGTTAACAGCTGAGAGCTGTGCCACCCTGGTCCACAGGTCCGTCTGGTGCATAAATCTGTTTATGCACCCAAAGCCCCGGCCCCACATACCTTTGGTACGTATTAAGAATCACATGATTATGCTATCATAATATGATTGGCTAATTGGCTGTTGCTAAGGCAGATTATAATTGAAACTGCCAATCTATAAAAATATAACATTTTCCTTCTTTGCTTCTGCGCAGTATAACTAGACGTTGGCTAATAGCAAGTGTCCTTATACTCTTTCTGTATCATCCAAAAGAGGAATTTCTGAAGGCCTCGTTCTCTTGCAGAAGAATAATATTCCTGTTATTTCTCTGATATTTAAAAATTATCTGACTACGTTAAAAATATAGGATGCTTCTGTTCACGGAACATAAGGGACAAAAATAGCAACAGTCCTTGAAATTTTATAAAAACAAAAAAGCAGTCTATTGCACACAAAGGAAAAGTAAGGTAAATACAAAAAATATGAAAATAGGATTAAAAAATAAGAGGAAAGAATCATATGTAGAGAGAGAGAGGGAAAGTTATAGTCTTACAAAGTTTTTGTCCATGTTTGTAAGCGATCTGGGGATCCAGCTGCTTCTTCTGTGTGTGTGGACACCTTCAGCCTTGAAATGTGTGTTCAGTGACCAGTCCTCAGTATCATTTTGACCCTAGTTTGTATACTGTTCTGGAGACACTCCGAAGTTTAACTTATGGCTTTAAAAGGCTTATTACCAGTTTCTCTACATCTCAGCAGAACTTATTGTAATGATGCGGCGCTGACAGACATATGCCGAGGCGCCGACCGCTAACATCCGGGTGTGGATCCGCTGTGATCACCGCAGGCGTGGTGGTAGCTGGAGGACCGGAGTCTAAGGGGCCCCTGGTCTTCACCAGAGCCCGCCGCAAAGCGGGATGGACTTGGCTGCGGGACCCCCAGGTCGCTACCCCTGACGTGGCTACCTGCGGTGACAGCCAAGGTGCAGGACAGGAACATAGGAGAACATAAGCAGCGCAGGTAAAACGTACTCAGGAACACAGCAGGATACAGGAGGGATAAACGTACACATAACACCACAGGATACGGCAGGAACTGGACGGGTAACACAGCAGGTACAGACCAGGAACAGGTGCCAAGGCAGGACACAGGACAGGTGCAGAGACATCAGACGTAACAGGAGACAGACAGAAGGTCAGGAGCTCAGATGGCACAGAAACTGAACCAGCATCTCCAGGGTTAAGTCCAGAGATACTGGCAGGAGCTCAAGATGGAACCCACAAGACACAGCAACAGACTGCAATGAACTGACCCAGAGTAAAGACACGAACTTCCTCTTATAGCCAGAGGTCAGGGGTGAAGAGGAAGGTGCACAGAACAGGAAACTAATAAATAGGCAAGAAGCTGCCGCGCGCACGCCCTAGGAGGCACAGTGCACAGACAGGACCCAAGAAGCAACAAGACTGAACAGGACAGGCAAGTACATAGCAGAACATAGGCTGCCAGGACCCCTGCACAGGGAGCCCCAGCAGAGACATGGCAGGCACGGACAGGCCGACGGTCCAAGGCAGGGACCGCAGCATGAACCGTGACACTTATCTGCCCAATTTGGTATATGATCAAATGATATCACTTAACTTGTATCTTGTGTAATAAATATTTTGCCTGTAACTAGGTGGCGCAAATTTTAAAAATATTTTGGGAAAATTCCTTTTTTAAGAGGGGTATGCTTTTTAAAGGCCCCCCGGTCAGTACAGCAAAAAACCCTAAATTTTATGCTATAAAAATGTCAGAGAGGGGAAAATCACTGGGACGTTTTTCCAAGATGCTGGGCTGTTTCAAATTTCCCCTTTTCTACAAAACCACTTGTTTTAAACCCTAAATGCTATCAAAATGTTTTCTTTCACTTTCTTATAAAGGACTTGTTAAAAAAACCATATGAGTATCCCTTTTATGATTTCCTTTCCCTCATAATTTTTGTATTATGGTTTTAAAAAAATTTTTTTTTTGAAATTATTTTACATTCCCCCGATTATGATTTCAAACTTGCTTTCTCAATCAAAAAACCATTTAAAAAATCATTCACCTTTCATTCGATCACACTCATGTCCTAAATAAATTTTTGGGTTTATTAAAAAAAGAAATTAAATCCGATTATTAGTTTGATCATCGAAAATTTCCCGTTTTTATATTTAAATTTAAATTATTGAATTCGTTTAAAGCACCCTGTTTTATAATTTTCACCCTTCCTCTTGATTTCTTGTTTTTTGACTGAGATTTTTCTTTATCCTACGATTATAAATTTTTATATAAAACACAAAATAATTTAAAAATTTAAAATGAAAATTTATGGGTTGATATTTTCCCCATGTCGGGTTTTTACTGATGATTTAGCCCAAACGGAAAACCGAATTTTTTTTTTTTTTAAAACCACCGGGCCCCTGGACATGTCAGAAAAATTCATGTTCAAGGGTGTTCAAAGGGTTCTTTTGTTTTATTTTTTAAACCAATATTCCCTTTTTAATTTTTTTGTGCCCAGAAAATTTTTAAACCCAAATCCTTTATTCTTTTTTTAAATTCTTTTTTCCCCCATTTCCCAAGGAAAACTATGAAATGGGTTTACATTAAATTGTATTGGGAGAGTTTCTATTTTTTTCCTTTTTCTTTAAAAGGTTTATATCAACCCTTCCCTTTCCATTCATAGAAATGGATTTTAAATCCCCCTTTTAATACAAATACAACCCTTTTGAAACCCCCCCTTTTCTACTGTGCACAAGTTGGAAAAAACCCGAACTTGTTCTTTTTCTGACTTAATTGTAAAAAAAGTTTTTCCTGTTTAAGGGGTTTTACAAAAAATCCTGTAGGGTTTGTTTAACACTCTCAATTCCCTACCCCTGACAAGAGGGTATGATTTTTGAAAAAAATAGAATGATATAAAAACCTTAAATTTTTGGACGGGTGGGACAGAACACCTTGGGAAACAAAAATGTAAACAGAAGAAAAAATCTTTCTGATCCAAAAATTCTGTCCTTTTAAAAACAAAAAGGGCGGAAATTGAAACTTTAATAAATCAATTTAGTATAACTAATGGAAACCCCCAAAATTACAGTTATGGGCCCAAATTTCGCTTCTTTTCCCAGTTTTTGGGAAATTTTAGTGATGTCCCCATAAGGTTACTCTAACTACATCCAACATTTATTCATTTTTAAATCGGGTTGTTTCAAAATTTAAAATTTAAAATTTTTCAGGAAAAATTTTGAAAAATCAAAGGGAGTGACACACCCCTTTTTTAAGGCCGAGAAATAAACTTGATTAGTTGAAAAACTCAATTAAATCTCTGGGCCCTTTTTCTGGTTACTTGAGATTCTTGCTAGTCATTAATGCTTTTGTTCCCATTTTGGATATGAGAAACTGAAGAACCAAGAATTCTTGCATTTGTTTATTATTTTTTTTAAACTGTATTTTTAAATTGTTTTTTTTTATCAAAAAAAATAAGGGCTTGTTACAGGGCCCGGTTTTTGTTGATTGTTTTAGGGAAATTTCCGTTTTAGGTTCCCCCCAAAATGGTTTCTAAAAATTGCCCCAGTGTAAATTAAAACTTTGGGTTTTTTAATGGCGAAAGCGCATCGCTGTTCCCACGGGGATGGGGCGATGGTTTTTTAGGGCTTCCTCCCATTGGGGCTTTTGGGTTTTCCGCTTCAGAATTGAAATGTAAATTTTCCCTTGGTTTCTACTCAAGTGAAAGCCCTTAGGGAATAATGGAGCCCGTTTTTGGCACCTGTAAAAAAGCGCCCCAATTGTGGCACGAAATCAAGCGGGTTTTGAATCCTGAAAGGGATGCGGGAAAAGAAACAGGCCCCCGGGCTGATGGATCGGAGGATCAGCAGAGCGGTTTTTGCTCCCGGGCCCCGGGTAGTCCCACCGGGGCCTTGCTGATTGGGATGAGGCCCCCCGGCATGGGTTTTTTTTTTTTTTGATTTCCGGGAGCAGATGTATGTCCCCGGTCCCGGGAGTGCCCTGGATCTGCGATTGGGGGGTTCCCGCCGCCGGAAAGGTTCAGCCGAGCAGGGGTTATGTGCCGGCGGGGATTTGCGCCGGGAAATTGTGATTGGGTTGTGCGCCCCCGGGTTTTTGGTTTTCACCCGGGCAGGTTATGCTGGGGCCGGGAGGGGAAGCCTGGATTTGTTTGATTGGGTAGGGGGCCGACGGATCGGTGCAGCCGACCCAAAAGTATGCTGCCGGCGCCGGGAGTCCTTTTTGGGGACTTTGCTGTTTGGGGGTTTCGCGCCGGCCCATCGGTGCAGCCGAGAGGTTTATGCCCCGGGGCCGGGGATTTGCCGTTTGGACTCTGCTGTTTGGAAGTGCGCCCCCCGGGCCCTTGGGTTTCCCAGCCGGCTTTGGTATGCTGCCGGCGCCGGGTGTTGGGAGGCCGGGGCTGGTTTTTTGCTGTGGATGGGAAGTTGCCGCTCTCGGGATCGGGTGCAGCCACGAAAGAGTTGCTGCTGCCCCCGGGGGTGGGGAGTGCCCCCGGGGACTTTGCTCCCGGGTCGCCCCCGGGGCCGGCTGTGCTAATTTCAGTGCCCCTGGGGGAGGGCGCAGGGGGGAAGGTAAAATTGGGAACGGGCGCAGGGGGGAAGGGTGAAGGGGAGAGGGCGCGGGGAGGAGAGGGGGAATGGGGGAAGGGGAAGGGAGGAGAGGGGGATGGAGTTGGGCCCAGGGAGGAGGGGTAAATGGAAAAGGGCAAAAAGGGGAAAAAAAAGGTGAATGGGGAGGGGGCGCGGGAGGAGGGGGTGAATGGGGAGGGGACGCAGGGGAAGAAGGTGTTGGAGACGGGCCCGGGGAGGAGAGGGGAAGGGGAGGGGGGAGGGGTTTTTCTTTCTGAAAACGCCCCGGAAAACGGATCCGTAAAATGAAATTAAAAAGCATGCAATCGGAACCAAAAAAAATTATCAATTTTGCTTTTTTCGACCCGTTTTCCGGAGCGTTTTTTCACCTACAAAAAGGGATCCGTAAAAAGGATCGAAAACGTCGTGTGAACAAGCCGTAAGAAACAAGTATACAACAGAAAATCAACATACACTTGCATTAGGATGGAAGACTCAGTAACGCAGTGATGTATACACGAGCACAAAAAAAAAAGAAGTATACTCAGATCAGCAAAAAATTCGCCAGTTAGTTAGATAGAATAACAAAAGCCCAAAGGGCCGAAAAACTAACATGCCTTAGTCGAAAGGGCAAGTAACCAAATGTACGTCAGAACATCCATATAAAAACACGGGACACAAAACAAAAAAACAAAAGGGGAATTAGGGGGGGTGTGGAATAACAAATTGAAGAAGAATCCGGTGGGGTTTTTGCAGTTTTTAAACCATTTTCTCTAAAATTTGATTAAACCTTTTTTTGTACTTTGACTCCTCCCTCCTATAATCCAATTGTTTTTAATCTGTTTTAATGAATTTACACCAGCATTAAAAAAACCCCAAAAAGGTGCCTTTTCCCTCCTAAACTCCACCCCCCAAGTCTCTCTTGTTCCAAAAAATTTTTGGAATCCCCTTTCCCAAAAACCATTGTTCAATACCTTTTCCATATTAATAATGTGGTCTGCATAGTGGATACCCGGAGGAGTTTTCCCAAACAGAATATTAAATTCCCAAAACCATGGTTTTAAAATTCCATTTCTTAAAAAGGGTTTTGGTGGAAATTTAATTTGGAAAGTTATAGAGGGCCTAATCTAACTCCAGTACAAAAATTTTCTGTAGGAGACCCAATAGTAACACATTTAACCCTTTCACATGTTCTTCATTTCTAATGGGATACAAACACTGATTACCCCAGAACCTTGGGGAGGATTTTCCCCTGAGGGAAATTAAATTCTTAAAACCATTTTCTTCCCTTTTACCTCTATAATCCATTGGTTAGAATTAGAAAAGTTCCCTAAAAAGACTTTATCTTGCCAAGTCAAGATGACTTGGTGGTAAATAATCTTGGGCTGCATTAAAAATCTAAGGGTTTTTGTTTCTTCCTGAATATTTAAAAAATTGGGGAGTAATCTTACTTCCGGAAAACTATAGTGTTTTTCCCCGTGAAAAAATAGTTCTTTTTACCTGAACATTCTTGTTATTGGAAATTCCCATGATGTCATCCAATCCTTGTCATTTTTTTGGGAAGGGCAAAATGACGGATCCAAAATTTTCGAAAAAATTCTGTGTGTTAAACCAAAAAACTCTTTGAAAAACCAAACTTTTCCCGGGTAGTACCAGTTTTAAAAATTTTCCCCGGACCAAGAGCAGGTTCATCCCCCTTTAAACTTATACTCCATAAAACCCCAATCTGGGGGTGACATTCCCAGAACTGCCCTGTTTTTTGAAAAATTTTTTCCCAACTGAGTGAATTTAGGGGGACATGTAGAACAGCTTTCCCTTTTTTTTTGGTGAACGCCCCCCGGGCCCGAATCCCCTATCGGACGCAGAAGCGTTTTAAACCCCAGCTTTTCCCACTTTCACTCCCCCCCGCTGAAGGGGGGGGCAGTGGCGGGGTTAGGCGTTCCGGGGGGGACGTGGCGGCTCGTAACTGGGCTGTACGATCCATTGGGCAAAGCAGGCGCAGGCGCGCTGGGGCACTCCGACAGCCAGACCTGTTTTTTTTGGGTTAAATGCCCCGCGGTGTTAAGAGGGGGAACATCGGGAAGCAATAGAAACGCACAGAAATACGGCGTCCGCCCGTGAGCGGGTATTTTTCCCCGGGAAGAAATCGTTTAAAAAGGGGGAAAAACATGTCAGAAAAGACCCAAACCCAAAAATAAACAAAATTAAAAAAAAAAATCACTTCCAAAAATCTAGAACGGCGCAATATCAAAAATCGGATATTGGAATTGCCCGGGAAAAACAGTAAATTCAAATTCTGAAAGTATTTCCATGGTCGGCAAAAACAGCCCAAACAGAAAAAGGAGCGCAGTGAACCATTAAAACCTATGGAGAACATTGACCAATCAGAATCAAAGGCGGGGGCAGTTCAAAAACATAAAAATGCAGAAAAGAGCTGATTGGTTGAGCAGCGGATTAAAAAATAAAAAGGAAAGAAACATTAAAGAGAGAAGAAAGTTATAGTCTTACAAAGTTTTTTGTCCATGTTTTTAAGCGATCTTAAAGGCAAGGGGCCAGCTTTCTTTTGTGTGTGTGGGCAGCTTCAGCCTTGAAAAGTGTGTTTTTAGGGGGCATTCCCCATGACATTTCGACCCTGCATATAATGTTTTTTAGAGACACTCAAGTTTAACTTATGGGCTTTAAAGGGTTTTTACCCGTTTCTCACATCCCCCCAAATTTTCTGCCCTTTGGAATGATCAAATGAATATCACTAATTGTATTTGTGTAATCAATATTTTTCTGTAACTGGTGGCTTTTAAAATTTAAAATCTTGGGAAAAACTTTTTTAAATGGTATGTATTGAAAGCCTCCCGGGTGATACAGGAATAACCCACTTTGTTTTAAAAATTTTAGGAGAGAGAGAGATCACTTGACAGTCTTTCCAAGATGCTGGGCTGTTTCAAAACAGCCTTTCCCATATACCACTTGTATTAACTGAATGCTATCAAAATGTATCTTTCATTATCTTATTCAGACTTGTTCAAAACCATATATGATATCCATTCAGATCCCATTACTCATTTTATGTTTTAAAGGGATTATGAAATTTTAATGCTTATTTTACAGCAGCAAGCATGTTCTGTTCCAGGAAAAAGCATGTGGAAAAAAAATTGATGAACTTGATAAGGAGAAAAAAAAAGGTAGTTTTAAACACAATTTGGTGATTTAAAAAGGGGATGTAAAATAGAACAGTTTATAATTTTTCTATTAAATCACAATTGACAGTCCCCCCAAAACTTAAAAATTGTTGCTAAAAAAACCCCCCCTAAAGACTCATTTTTCGACTGGACTGTTCCTGGAAATCTAATAAGGAGGGGAGAGGGGTGACTGTCCCTATAATTTGTAAGCTAATAATTAGTCCCTACCGAGGGGGTTTGTTTGGTGTTCTCAACTATTTCGACCTGACAGCTCTAACTCTTAAACATGAAATTTGGAATAGGGGGGATAAGACCTAAAAAAGGGGGTTAGGGTTGGGGAAAATAAGAATGGTCACCCCCTGAAAACCTCCACCTCACTCTCACAATCCCCCCTGTGGGGGGCCTTTTTTAGTTTTGGCTAAAATTTAAGCCCTTTGGGGAACTTTTTTCTAAATTTTGGGGGGGATGGTTAGGAAACCCCTTCCAACGGGGAAAACCCCTCCCCAAAAACAAGAACCGTACGCTTGATCCCCCTTTAGACAACAGTTTCCCGATACAAAAGGGGGGGGATAATCCCCTACTTTTAACAGGGGGTTTAAAAAACACTACTCCCATTTCCCTTTTATTTTTGGAAAAAATCAACCAACTTTTTAATGGTAATCACCTTTCCCTTTTTGGCCCCCGTATTGTTAGGGTTTAAATACAACACCTCTTGACATCCTCAAAATCCTCCCTTTTCTCAAACCATGCCCCCAAAACCTTCTATTTTGGGGAAAGCCATAATCGAGGTGGGCCCTTTTGGGTTAGCTAACCTTTTTAGGGCATCCGATGTCATTAAAGAACCCCCTGTTATTATAATAAAAATTTTTTCCATCCACATTTTTTTTTGATGGTTATTTTTTGGGATAGTGACTCAAATCCCCGCCCTTTAACCCGATTCCCCCAGCTTTAAATTTTTTCAGACCCCTCGGGGTTGTCCCTTTTCATCCAAATAACATGTGGACAAAACGCCTTTGGGGGCGGGGGCCCCTGGGTTTTGTATCTGTTGTGGGGGGAGGCTATCTCCCCCTTTCGCTTCTTCCAGTGGCAATTGGTAAGGGGAATTATAGCCTTTGCTAGGGGACATTCCCCTGACCAGTTTCCTTCAATCCTAGATCTAATTTTCATATCACCACAGATCCAAAAGACATCAGCTATAGATTGTACCTGATTCATGAGTTGTTGTTTGGGAGTATCACTATAGGTACCACAGTATTCTGTCTTGAATTTACCTACGTTTCTACTACCTCCCTCAACAGAAAAACAGGTGTAATTCCCAGGATATATAGTGATTTCCGTGCTTTGCATAGGTCTTTGTGTTATCAAGGGGTACTTTACCTTCCACATCTAACAGGTGGAGTCCTATATGTGGTCCTTGTGGTACTTGCTAAACATGTCTGTCTGGCTTGCCAACGAGTGAGAGGAATAAAATATATATATGCAAATCGAACTTGAAAAATCACCATAAGTTATACTATAAGACAGGAACTCATTGATCATCAGAAACATATTTTTCTCTCTCCTCTCAAACATCGTCTTTGGTGGTTCTTTCTATTTCTAAGTATGAAAATGTATTATAATTACTGTCTCTATGTTTCTATGGAAAGGAAAAAGAAAGGAAAATGTAAATATCTTCTTTTTGTCTTGCAAAGTTCTTTTTCAAGGGACTGAAATGGTTCACAGCCACAAACCAAATACCTAAAGAAATGGGAAAAAATGGGTGCTTCCTGGGCAGACAGTCCCTAGTTATGCACTGGCTGTTTTTATTTTTCCCTCCTTTCTTAGTAATAATATGCTTGAATAATCCTCAAGTCTTTGGTTTTGGAATCCTTAGTGGTCAGTCTCAGGTACTGGAATCCTTAGTCCTCTGTCTCAGACAGGTAACGGAGTCATCTGTTATCCGTCTCAGGCAGATACTGGAGAATCATCTGTCATCTGTCTCAGGCAGACACTGGAGAATCATCCGCATCTGTCTCAGGCAGGCAGGTAGGTGCTGGAATCATCAGTCATCTGGCCCCGGCTCTGGCATGCAGGCAGGCAGACAGGTACTGGAGAATCATATGTCATCCGGCCCTGGCTCGGGTCTCCCCTCCGGCTTTACAGCGGCGTGTCTGGTGAGAGGCACTTGGTAGGGACCGTCAAATAGTGGTTCCAGGGACCCCCTCACGTCTCTTTTAATGACCATCCAATCTCCTGGCTCCAACTCATGGGTATGGTACCATCTATAGAGTAAGTCAGGATCTGGAGGGGAGACAAAAACTCAAAAACATATATTAGTTTGGCGCTTTATAAGCGCTGTCACATAAGAGGTCAGGTCAAACCATTATGTTGCATTTGGAGTTGTGGTGCAAAGACAATATAAACCTAATATAAGGACTTAACCCAACTATTGCCTCATATGGCCTGAAGCCTATCTTACTATCTTACTAAATAAATAAATATATATATATATATATATCCTACCTCTCTACCTACAGGTATTGTGTGGATGATAAACAGTATGAAAGTTTTTTTTCCTATCCCTAACAAATCCATGATTTTCTTCATGACTTCTCCAGTGAAATGTGTTAATGTGTGACTTGATGGCTTTTCTTCATGAACTCCATAATATCTGTACACTACTTCTGATAGCAGCTTTTTGGCTGTGGCTTGCTTGAGCAATCAGGAATACTTCAGGCCATCCAGAGAAACGATCAATACAAATAGTGACATGGTCCAACTCTCTCACTCTGCTCTGGGAGTGTAGCAATGTGGGGTCTTCACTTCTTCCCTCGTTGTTTCTTGTGCATAGCAGACATCTTAGAGTGTACGTGGCAGTAACTCCAGGGACACCAAACATTGTTAGCCAGGTAAGCCATAACAGTCTTTGTTTGGGCTGTTTGGGCCAAAACAGGATAAAGAGTCTTTGGAAGACACAGTCTCTTTCCAACTGCCCAAAATACTTCTGATGTTAGTATTTCATTCTTCTCACACCAAATCTTCTTTTCTTCTTCTCTTCTGTTCTTCTCCGGCATGTTCTTGTAACTTTTCAGGATATTAGAATGCTGTTTCTTCCTTGGAGCTCTATGGCATTGACAGCCGGGTTCTTCACCCTGGTTCGGGCTACTGCTATTAACTGTGTGGTCAGCTATGGGGTTTCTTCTTGTTTGATGGGTGTCCGTCCTGGAATGGCCTTTCACCTTGGTATCTCCAACTTGTTTAGGCAGCAGTAACGCTTTCATCAATGCTCACACTTGTTTTCCATTTTAATAAACTGTCCATTTACTGTAACAAACAGTCTTGCCTTCCATATGGGGCCATAGTCCATAGTCATGTGCGATCCCAAAGGCATAATGAGTATCTGTGTATATTTTGTATATATATTGGCAGTCTGGTCTTCAGCCTGATTTCAGGCCTCTTCCAATGCGTTTTTATTCGGCTTCTTGGGCTTCTTTCACAGTCTCTGATAATGTGACTACTGCATATCCTGTATAAAACCTTTCATCTAAGGTATACCATCATCCATCCACACAGAACTTATCATCAGGGTTTTCTTATAGCTGATCTATAACCCGCTACCTAATCCTGCATTAACTGAGTACAGTCATGCAGCTGATCTTTTGGGAATGGGAGATACTCAGAAAAAGGACTTACCCCATACTATCTCCCCCCTACAACTCCAAATGTAACAAAAATGGTTCTATCCAACACTGAATGGTATCATTATCTGTCATCAGTAGGGCACATTGTAATGTCAAAGGTGTAGTAGTGTATGGGTGATGCGGCTGAATCCGTGTCAGTATTGCAGATATGTCATGAGGGTATAAGTGCTCACTGTGTAGTTTAAGCCAATGTCTGCACTTTTGTCAAGCATGGCCTGTGATGCGGTAATAGCCCTTACAAGTTGGAGCCTCCTTTGCAACTGTATCTAGTCGGGGGGAATAATAAGCAACTGGGCATTGTTGACTTGCAGTGGATTGGGTCAATATAGATGAGGCATGTACTGCACTGTCTGTGCAGTCTGAAGGGTTTCTGTGTAGTCCGGTATGTCTAGGGCAGGAGATAAAAAAAATGATTAGTTTCAGTGCATAAAACAAGTCAGAAGACTCTTCTGTAAATGTAAAGAAAGTGTTTATGTTAAGGTTGTGAAAACCGGACAATCATATAATCCACATAGGAAATTATGTCTTTGGAAAGAAGTGTCTTGCTTGTGCTGTGTGCAACGAACGCTCACAAGTTTCAGTGCCTGTCAGAAACTGGGCTACCCCCCTAATACATGCTTAAGATTCAGGCCAAAAGATCGTACTCCGTGTTCTGTGTTTTTTTTTCTCTTGCTGCAGCCACAAACACTGTAAACTTTCTCAGCTGCAGACTCTTGGTAAACACATATTCTTTCCTTTTCTCTGCGTCAGGGAACACTTACATAGTTACATAGTTTGTCAGGCAATAGAAAGACATACGTCCATCCAGTTCAGCCCATTTTGCTAAAGTGTTACTAAAGTGTTAAAGTGTTGATCCAGAGGAAGGCAAAAAACCCCATGAGGTAGAAGCCAATTGAGAAAATTCCTTCCTGAATCCAATCAGCAATCAGAATAAATCCCTTTATCAACGACTTTTACTCCAGAATCCTAGTCACTATAACTTTTTTATATTATCACCCCTCCAGAAATGCATCCAAGCCCTTCTTGAACTCTGTTAGTGAATTCACCATGACAATTTCCTCTGGCAGAGAGTTCCACAGTCTCACCGCTCTAACAGCAAAGAATCCCTTTCTATATTTATGTAGAAACTTTCTTTCCTCAAGACGTAGAGGATGCCCACTTGTTCTTGATACAGTCCTGGGTATAAATAAATCTTTAGCGAGATCTCTATATTGGCCCTTAATATATTTAAACATATTTATTATGTCCCCTCGAAGCCATCTTGTCTCTAAACTAAATAACCCTAACCTTGCTAATCTTTCTGGGAATTGCAGTCCACCCAATCCTTTTATTATTTTTGTTGCCTGCCCTTGTACCTGTTCAAGCTCTACAATGTCTTTCCTGTGCACTGGTGCCCAAAACTGTACACAATATTCCATGTGAGGTCTAACCAGTGACTTGTATAATGGAAGAATAATGTTCCCATCATGTGCATCTATGCCCCTTTTAATAAAACCCATGATCCTATTAGCCTTGGCTGCTGCTGCCTGACACTGGCTGCTACAGTTAAGTTTACTGTCCACCAGGATTCCCAAGTCCTCCTCCATGTCACTTTTACTCAGTGTTTTTCCATTTAACATGTAATCATGTAAAGGATTTTTCCTCCCCATGTGCATAACCTTGCATTTATCAGTGCATTTATCAGTGTTAAACCTCATCTGCCACTTCTCTGCCCAGGCCTCCAATCTATCCAGCTAACACATTATCCTCTGTTGTGTGGATTACTTTACAGAGCTTAGGATCATCTGCAAAGATCGATATTCTACTGTGCAATCCCTGTGTAAGATTATTTATGAAAATATTAAAGAGGATAGGGCCCAATACTGAGCCCTGTGGTACCCCACTAGTATCAGGGATCCAGTCTGTGTATGTACCGTTAATTACTACCCTTTGTTTTCTATCAGTGAGCCAGTTGCTTACCCACTTGCACACATTTTCCCCAGTCCAAGCATTCTCATTTTACTTACCAACCTTTTATGTGGAACAGTATCAAATGCTTTAGAAAAATCCAAATATATGACATCCAGTGTCTCATCCCGATCCAGTCTGGAACTAACTTCCTCATAGAAGCTGATGAGATTAGTTTGACAGACCGATTCTTCATAAACCCATGCTGGAACGGCGTTATACATTTATTTTCAGTGAGATAGTCCAGGATAGCATATCTGAGAAAACCTTCAAACATTTTACCCACAACAGAGGTTAAACTTACCGGCCTATAGTTTCCTGGATCACTTTTTGACCCCTTTTTGAATATTGGCACCACATTTGTTATGCGCCAATCCATTGGGACATAACCCGTTATTAGACAGTCCATAAATATTAAGAATAGGGGCCTATCTATCACATTACTTAACTCCCTTAGGACACGTGGGTGTATACCGTCAGGGCCAGGTGATTTGTCTATTTTAAGCTTCCTAAGGCAGAGCTGCACTTCTTCCTGGGTTAGACAAGAAACATTTAACTTGGAATTTGCCTCCTCCCTTTCCTCATCAACAGGAAGGTCATCCTCCTTGGTAAATACAGTGGAGAAGAAATAGTTTAATAGGTTTGCTTTTTTTTCATCGCCCTCTATAGTCTCTCCCTCAGTACTTTTTAAAGGGCCAACATTTTCTTTTTTAATCTTTTTTACTATTTATAAAAGTTAAAAAATATTTTGGGGTTACTTTTACTTTCTATGGCAATATGTCTTTCTGTCTCCAGCTTTCCTGCCTTAATCATTTTTTTACATGTTTTATTTTTTTCCTTATAGCTTTTTAGTGCCTCTTCACTGCCCTCCTGTTTTAGTGGCTGAAACGCTTTCTTTTTTTTTTTTTTTTTTTATTACCTCCTTTACATCTCTGTGGATCCACAGGGGGGTTTTCCTGTTTCTAATTATTTTTTTACCATATGGTATGTACCTCTCACAGTGGGTGCCTAAGATGTTTTTAAAGATCTCCCATTTATTTTTTTTTTCTGCTATTTTTAAACACCTTGTCCCAGTCAATACGGTTTAGGACCTCTCTAATCAAAATAAAATTAGCCTTCCTCAAATTCAGTGTTTTTGTGGCTCCTCGACAAAAAACTCTATTGAAGGATAAATGGAAGTTTATTTTATTATCGTCACTATTCCTTAGGTGCCCCTCAACCTGAACCTTTGTTACTCTGTCAGGTCTATTAGTGAATATTAAGTGTAGAAGGGCCTTTCCTCTAGTTGGTGCCTGCACCATTTGGGAAAGGTAATTATCTTTAGTTATAGACAAAAACATATTTGTGAGAGCTACAGGTTTCAGATTCCCAATTTATGTCTGGATAGTTAAAGTCGCCCATAATAACAACCTCATTCTGATTAGTTGCTTCATCTATTTGCCTGAGGAGTATATCTTCCATGGGCTTTGTTATATTTGGGGGCCTATAGCAGACTCCTATTAGAATTATATTACTGTTATTACCCCCATGTATATTTACCCATAATGATTCCACCTGTTCATTACCTGTACCTATATCTTCCCGCAGTGTTGGCTTCAGACAGGATTTTACATAGAGACAGACACCTCCCCCCTTCCGGTGTTTACGGTCACTTCTAAATAGACTGTAACCCTGTAAGTTAACTGCCCACTCTCGTCCAGCCATGTCTCAGTTATCCCCACTATGTCATATTTTTCTTCTGCAATTAATAATTCTAGTTCATTTATTTTGTTGGTCAGACTCCTGGCATTGGTCAGCATGCAATTTAGAGATTTTTCAGTTTTTATTCCTTTCTCCCTATTCTTTTTAACTATTGCTACACCCCCTCCCTCCACTCCACCCCCTGATTTATTACTAATTCCCAGCTCTCTATCTTCACTATCTTGCATGCTATATGTGTAGTTACCCTCCCCCCCAGTCCCTAGTTTAAATATTCCTCCAGCTTCCTAGCCATTTTGTCCCCCAATACAGCTGCACCCTCCCCATTTAGGTGCAGCCCATCCCTAGCATAGAGTCTGTAGCCAAGACAGAAGTCAGTCCAGTTCTCCAAAAACAAATATCCCTCTTTCCTACACCAATTATTGAGCCACTGATTCACCTCTCTAATCTCCCACTGCCTCTCTGGTGTGGCCCATGGAGCAAATAATATTTCCGAAAATATTACCCTGGAGGTCCTTGCCGTGAGCTTTTGGCCTAAGTCCCTGAAATCATTTTTAAGGACACTCCACCTACCTCTAACTTTGTCATTGGTGCCAATGTGGACCATGACAGCTGGATTCTCACCAGCCCCACCCAGCAATCTGTCAGCCCGATCCGCGATATGTCGAACTCGGGCCCCAGGTAAACAACATACTGTTCGACGATCCCGGTCTTTGTGGCAGATTGCCCTGTCTGTGCCCCTTTTAATGGAGTCCCCAACTACTAGCACCTGTCTAGCCTAACCTGCACTCCTATTCCCCATCTTACTGGAGCAGACAGGGGTAGTGTCTTGCTGCAGCAATGCTATTTCTGAGCCGACATCCCCCTCATCCGCCAATCTTCCAAATTTGTTGTTGCGTCATGTTCGTGCGCCTCCAAACAAACTTCTATAAGCAAAGCAAAACTTTCTATTTATCACTGAAGGAATTTGTCTGTTGTTCGTTGGATGGATTTCTACACTTCTCCTGTTACACTCCTCCTACTCCTCTTTTCGGAGTAAGATCAATTGTAGAGTGACGAGCAGTTTGTCTAGTGATGAAATGTTGTGGGACCAGAAGTGGGGTTTCAGGATAGGATCTCCGGGCAGTGTCCCTGTGTAAGGCAATATCTCCGAGTGTTCTTGGGGAAAGTTTCCTCTCCTTGGGTATCAATAGGTGGATCGAAGGCAATAGGAGAAATATCACGGTCCTGTATTTTGAGTCTCTGAAGTGGGTCCAGCCCGGGCTGAGCTATCAGCAACTTGTCATCCTTTTCAGCACTGAAAGTCAAAATAGGGGCTATAGTGGAAGAGGGTATATAGAAGGTCCCAGAGGCAGTGAGCAAAGGGTAGAGTGGTTGTGGGGTTGGTTTTGGGGCTGCCAATGTACTAGTAATGACATTATCACCCGACGGTTGCATGTTAGTAGGTACAACAGCAGTACTGGGTTGAATGCAGAGAATGTTATTAGGTGTAGCAAGATGGCCGCTGTTCGACCTCGACCCGGAACTTCCGGGTTTATCCGGTTGGTTGGGGGTATCAATATGGCCACCGGAAGTAGGAAGGACAGGGAACATGTGTGCAGCAATATGGCTGCCTGTAACAGGAAGTGAGGAAGCATTGGGTGTAACTGTGCCAAGATGGCCACCAGAAGTGGAGAGCAGGGCTTGGTGATGCACTTCCGGATGTAGAGGGTGTGAGGGCTATATTAAGATGGCCACCGGAAGTGATGGGCGGTTCTGGCATTGGAGCTGAGGGGGGAATACTGGGAGGGGCGGAAATACAAGGTGGGATTGGGGTTAGACTACCCCTCCCACAATTTATGCAATATTCAGCACTGAGGGAATTCTGCTGACCACAATTGGAACACTGCCAACATTGAGGATCGCGGTCACCATGATAGGGTGGCGGTGCCTCTTTCATAACACAATACATGTATGCTGTTGTACTTCCCTTTTTATCTTTACATTCTACTTCAATGTAATTCTCTTTTGCAATTGCTGTTATATACCATGCCTGAGCAGCTAGAAAGAGGCCATTATCCTGTAAAATACCTTTGCAATATTTCAGTGCTCCCTCCCACATGTGAACTTGCAATCTGCCATCCTTGTGCATCTACAGGTGGGTGCCATTTGTAGCCAGGTATCCGCTGCACCTAATGATGGTAAAAAGGTGACTGAGTTGCCTCATGTGAACACAGCCAGTGTGGTGTATGAGTGGGAGAACCATAAAGATAATGGCCTGGCTGCTATGACTGGTATCCCATTTGTAAATATGTCGGCCATTAACTCCAGCACACGGTGTGAATTTGATGGTGTGCAAGATGCAAGAGTGACCCGCAGGTCCGGACTGGCGATAAACTTAACCGGGCACTTGCCCGGGGGGCAACCAGGGTCTGGGCCGCCGCGCTGGCTCGGAGCGCCAGCTGAGGGGGCTGGTGATTCCCACCAGTGGGCCCCGAGTACCGGCACCGGTCTGTGGCGCAGCTACAGGGGCCGCATGCAGCCGACAGGCACACCTCGCCACACGGCTGCATGGCTGGGTCACAGGTAACTAGTAGAGCTGCCTTGTGGCCAGGTATGGATTTCCTTTCCCGGGACGGTCATAGCGTTGGGTGGGAGGCCGTCCCCACGTTCCAGTGCCAGGTCTTACTAGTCCTATTAAAAGGCTGGTACTCCAGGTGTTTGAGGGGCGTGGTTGCTGCCAGTAGCTAGAGCAGCAGTGGAGCTGGAGAGAGTCTCTGGCCCCAGAGGCTTGTGGGAAGCCTGTATACCAGTGGTGGCTGGTGAAAGGTGTGTTAAAGTGGTCCTGAGTAGTAGACTCAGACCACAGGTTAGAGAGGGCATCTCATTGAGTTTAGTAAGTGGCCAGACAGCCGAGATGTTTGTTTGTTTATGTTGTTATAATCCTGTGCCTGAAAATAAAACTGGCTGAGGCCAGGTTAAAGAGACTCCTGGTGTCAGGATGGCGATCTCTGCATTGCTAGGCAAGTGCGACCGCTGCGATTCCTGTAGCTATGCCACTGTCAACAGGTTTTCACTTTTGGCTACAAAATTCTTTGTAATAAACATTGTGCCAGTGTTAAAGGGGTTGTCTCGCTACAATGATTAAGTTTTAATTAAAAGATCTTTAAAAAACAAGCAGCTTTGCAATATATGTTCATTACAAATGTCCTACTGATTTTGAGTTATCCCTGTTAGTAGTAGTGCATCAGCTCCTGAAATCCCTATAGCAGCGGACCTGTTGATCTTTATCTCAATGGCTGTCAGTAGTAATGACTCATCAGCCTCTGAATACAGGTCAGAGCAGGTCTGGCTTCTGTGTCTGTGCTGCCTGGATTAACCCTGTGTGTGCCTGCTTCCTCCTGCTCTCTACACAGATTGAGGAGAGCAGAGATGAGGCTGATCAATAGATGTGACAGTAATGAAGTGTGTTACTATAATCATTATGTGTCTGTGGAGCTCTGACTATACTAATAGAACAGATCAGGGGGGCATGTGAACGCTTCATGCTCTGCTCTATTAGTGACACATCCTGAGTATAGTAACACACTTCATAGCTGCCCTGTGTCTGTTCTGATAGGGTTTGTTTGTTGCTGGAGATGTGGAGATTTGTATGCTAAGCAGGGGGTATAGGAACACTTGCATCCACCCTGCTCTGCTAGTAGCATACACAGCTTCACGGACCTCTCCACACTCATAGATCAGCCCTCTCCTGTCTCCTATCTCCGTGGAGCTGACAGTGCAGCTGATCTAGCAGCCTGCAACAGACCTAGGCAGGCACACACAGGGTTAACTCTGGCAGCAAACCCCCTTCGCCCTCCCCCTGCTGTATAGAAGGAGAGCTGTCTGTGTGCTGAGGGGAGTTGGGAAGGGGGAGGAGAAGAGGCAGACAAGAAGCACGCCCCTGAATTAAAAAATCCTTTGCTGCCAGACACATTGAAGTAGGCTGAAAGCTTGTAATGAGACAACTTCTTTAAGGTGTTATGTGGCGACTTCCCATCCATGGTTGCTGCCTGTTTTTTGTTCTCTGCTCCATGTGTCATGCTGCTCCAAACTGCCCACCTCTTTGACACTGCTGCCAGAATCATGTCCATGATTACTTTAGTGCATGTGTTTGCTTGTTCTTACTTATTTAAAGGGCCAGTGCACTTAAAGGGATATTCCCATTTCATTGATTTAACTTTGAACATGTAGCGCTTCTCTTCAGGATAAGGAATAGATCTTTTCACCTGATTGTGTACATAAGCTTTCCTAGTTACCAGACACCTCTTCCTGTTCTAATAGGCTGCATCAGTGGCTGGAATGGTGATGTCACTCCATGCTGAGTTTCTTAAGTGCTTAAGAATGGGAGCTTGTTTTTATTAGTCACTGACAAATTTTAACCCTTTAGCCTTGTTCACTGTTATTTACAAACCTTCAGCACTCATGTCACTATACTAAGATCAGTTAGTACAAAAAAGAGCTGATATTCCAATCACTGCTGTAGAACCACCTAACCAGACAGTGTGAGTCTGAAGCTGGCTGTGGCTCTTTAAAACAGCACAGTGAGACAACCCCATAAAAAGTTTTTTTGCTCCACCTAGGTCTGTACTTGGTGTCATCTAAAGAGACTCTCCTGTTTATTTCATTGCCGGATAAATAGATTCCTGTTAGCTCCTGTACTGCTCCTTTACATAACTCTACAGTAATGATCACATATGTATTATAGAAGATTGCATAGACTTGTCCTATAGTGAAACAAAAAAGAATGAAAAATTTGATCATTTAAATTAAACACAAAACCCCTGTTTCCCGAATAAAAAACACTTTATTTAACAGAAATTTAAAAAAGGTACGCATAATTGCTGCGGTTGTAACGTATTTAATCCAAACTTACACAATTCTAGCAGAGAAAAAGTTATTGGTCTTGGTCTTTAAAAGAGGTGTAGAATGGAAAAGTTGGCAAGTATACATAAATGAGCTCCAAAAAAAGGGTAATTGGGCCTCTGCAATATTTCTGTATTTTTTGCATTCGTCCAATTTTATATTTAGGTTTTTCTGTCCAGTTTCCCTGCAAATGTGACAGATAAAAATGCAATTTGCGACGCTAGATGCCATATTTACGTACTTATTGCCCCTAAGAGCATTGTTTATAGAGGAAAATAGCTATACATATATATATATATGTATATATATATATATATATATATATATATAGCTATATATAAATATATTGTGGAAGGGTAAAAGTTGCGGTTGATTAGAATCCTGAGGTTCTCGGTCCTTATGTTGTCAATTTCTCTGCTTCTTGGGGGCTCTGTACTCTTTTTTGAAGTTACCGGGACGGCCACAATTAAAGCATTTGAACTCCCTTTGAGGGGTCCCTACAAAGGGCTGGCTGATCGTTACCATTGCCTTGCCCTGTGATTTGGGAGGGATATCCAAGGGCTTCCATCCTCTCAGTACACTAAGTAGGTTCACATACCTTCAACTTTTTTCTGTATGAGAGGGTTAAGCCCATTTGCAAATGCTTGCACAATTAGTTTTTGTGCCACGGGACCCTATGCATCATAACCCAAGTCCTGCCAGGCTGCTTGCTGGAAGGCTATGTTCACACGGCTTAAATTGGGCCATATTTCGCCCCGTATTTCGCTGCGTACTGCACTCAATACGGGGCAAAATACGTCCCAATAATTACGGTAATCCCCAGTTCTCATAGAGAACTATGGATTACGCCTCATCTCCCCGCTCGGACAATACGACGCGCGGGGAGATAAGTGACATGTCAATTATCCACGGCGTTTACGCGCCACAGGTAATGCCTGTCTATGGGGCAGGCGGGCGTAATATGCCGTGTGAACTTAGCCTTTGTTCAAAACATTCTACCCCTTCTGTATTTCCTTGCTTCATGCCCTCTAACCCCAATGACCCCCTCTGTAGCATAACGTTTGCACACGTCTTTTCTCCTGAGTACTGAACACTCAGTACCTCACTCAGAACACTCAGTAACAATTCAATGCCTCTTTAGCTAGTGCTAGTTTTTCAGCTTTTTCAGTTACCATGCTGCCAGCATTTTCACCTGTATTTCCCATGTTGCTGAGTAAGTCTGTTGAATGGTGGCCAATTGGCAAGCAAAGGGCACAGGTTTCAGGAGTGGGTCTGGAAGAGTTGTTATTAAACTCAGTGCCTCTTGAGGTGTCCAGGGCCGCCAGTCAAAAACAGCTCTTCTGTTGTACTCTGTCGATGAGCCAGAGGCTTAGACAGGGGGTGTTGTGGTGTCAATTCCAGCCGTTGTAGTTGCTTCAATGGAGCTGCTCAGCTGGGAAGCAACATGAAGGGGCACATACTGAGTTCTACTGAGGACGGGATATACACCTCCTCCTCCAGGTTTTGGTGCACCACAACTAGCACAGTCCTCCCCCCAATCCGGGTTTTGCGGGCCAACCGGCTGGACTGGCTCTGCCTCCAGGATAGTTGGCTTTTGGTCTGAAAGATATGACAGTGGTGCGGTAGGTTTCTCACCAGCTGCCAATTCTTCACTCTCTACATCCTCCACTACTTGACACCATTTTTCCACGTGCTCATCTAATTCATGTTCCTTCAACCAACCTCCGAATTCCCTCTGAACCTTCTTCCACTTTTTAGAAACAAGCCATTATTTCTCCCAACTCCTATTTTCAATCACTTTTTCAATGCCTTTTGTCCACTGTGATCTTGCTCTGTCTGACACTACTTGCTTTGCCTTCTTAAAATCCTCATTTTTGGTCAATTGGTTACCCATATTCTCGTGCTCCTCTTAGGGTGTCCGGATTACGAACTTCCTCCCGTTAATTATTAAGGTGTCCATCTCGGAGTATATTTACTTAGGAGGTGCAAAAGGAGTCCTCTTCTCCGTTCCTTGTGTGTTCCGCAATCTTATATAACATCCAGAGCACAAAAATACAGAAAACCGCACATCCATAAATTGAAAAAAAAAAGGTATCAATGGGAGACATATTATACCATAATATTACGGTTCTTCCGTACTAAATAGTATGGCATGGCACTTACAGCCAAGGACCTATATGACACCCATGCTCTGACACGTGCAGAGGAAACTCAATGAGTATCTGAAAAATAGAATTGTTGGGTAGGGTATAAGAAGATTGCCAGCACCTGAAACTGAGCTGCAGCATGATGGCCAAGGCCTCATAGCGATTTAACAAGACCGGTTCCACTCAGAAAAGACCTCGCTATGGTCGGTCAAAGAAGTTTAGTGCAGGTTCCTCCGCCCCGCGGGAGCTCCCAAACACACGGCATAATTGCGGGGTGTAATTACGCCCCGGAATTATGCCGTGTGAACCTAGCCTTTCTGTAAATATAATAATTAAATTCTAAATGTTTCACATTTTGCCTGTATTTCTTACACATGCTAAATATTGTTGTCTTTTTCCCTTTCAAGGTGAAATCTGTGATAAATCTTTTGTTTGCTGCATATACTGGAGATGTATCTGCCCTGAGAAGGTAAAGTAAATTAAATCAACATTGAAAGCTATCTGTTTAATTATTGCCATCTGTTTTTATTGCAGCAAAAAACTCCAAGATATTTAGTCTAGAAATAAAAAGTAGATTAAAGAACAGGATCACAAACAAGAGAAAGTGTTATGTACAGATATCGATGGCCCTTTGACTTTTAACAAGTGAGTTGTAAGAAAAAAAGTATTCAGTTATTACTAAAAGAAAAACAAAAAACATTGTTATATAAGCTCAACCTGAAAAACATTTGTAAATTAAATGTGCTCTGTGGAACGCCCGATCTGTTGGCAACAAACTCACTGCGGTTTTTGCCCCTGTTTTTTTTCTAACTCCCTCAATCTGCTAGCTCTCACAGAAATATGGCTCCAGCGCTCTGACACCACTTCCCTTGCTGCCCTCACCTATGGTGGCCTACACTTCACCCACACCCCCAGACCTGAGAACAGGCCAGGTGATGGAGTCAGCAGACTTCTCTCTTCTCCACACTGCACTTACCAGGTCATTCCTCCTGTACCCTCCTTCACTTTCCCCTCCTTTGAGGTCCACACCCTCAGACTCTTCAGGCCGAGTCGCGGTTGTGTACAGACCCCCTGGCTCTCCCCGCCAATTTATGGATCATTTCGCTGCCTGGCTCCCTTATTTCCTCTCTTCTGAAATGCCCACACTCATCATGGGTGATTTCAACATCCCCATGTCTCCTTCTGCCTCTTAGTTTCTTTCACTAACCTCTTATCTTGGTCTCTCGCAGTTTACAGTCTCTCCCACCCACAAGTATGGGAACTCTCTTGATCTAGTCTTCTGTCATCTCTCATCAATTTCTAACCTCACTAATTCTCCTTATGCTCTCTCTGACCATAACCTTATCTCTTTACTATCAATAATTCTCAGCCCTCTCTGGACAAACCAGCCCGTCACACATTCAGAAATATCTGCTCCATTAACACTCAGGAACTCGCAGACACCAAACAGTCCTCACTGCCCCCAATCTCCTCCCTCTCCTGTTCTGACCTGGCTGTTAAATGTTACAATGAAACTCTCTCAACCACCCTGGACATATTGGCACCACTCACACACCGCACCACCAGAGTCAGATGCCCACAGGCATGGCACACGCCTCAGACTCGCCATCTGCAGCGATGTTCCAGGTGTGCTGAGCGTCTGTGGAGAAAGTCCCAGCTACCTGCAGACTTTCTTCACTATAAATTCATGCTCAGGACTTACCACACCGCTCTTCACTGCGCCAAACAAAAATATTTCACCTCCCTCCTCTCAACCTTACACAACAACCCAAAATGCCTGTTTGATACCTTCCACTCCCTCCTCAGGCCCAAAGCTCAAGCCCCGGTCACTGACCTCTGTGCTGAAGACCTGGCCACTCACTTCAAAGAGAAAATTGACAGTATCCGGCATAACATCTCATCTCAAACCCCAAGCGGCACTCATCCTGTCCCTCCCCCCCGCACGTCCCCTAGTTTCTTCTCCGCTCTTGACCCAACGACAGAAGAAGTGTCCAGACGTCTCCGGTCTGCTCACCCCACCACCTGCTCTAGTGACCCCATTCCCTCCCACCTTGTCCAGTCTATTTCTCCAGCTATCCTCTCTCACCTTACTGCAATCTTCAGCCTCTCTCTCTCTCCCCACTGGGATCTTTTCCACCTCTTTAAACAGGCTATATAACCCCCTTTACTAAAAAAGCCCACTCTGGGCCCATCCTGCGCTGCCAACTACCGAACAGACTCTAACCTGCCCTTCATCTCTAAACTCCTGGAACGCTTGGTCTACACCCGCTTAATCCGCTAGCTCTCTGATAATTCTCTTCTCGATCCTTTGCAATCAGGTTTCCGCACTTTACACTCCACAGAAACTGCTCTAGTTAAAGTCTCTAATGACCACCACACTGCTAAACTCAGGGTAAATACTCGTTGTTGGTTCTGGGTCTCTCTGCAGCTTGAAACACTGTTGATCACCATCTTCTCAGCATGCTCCGTCCCCATTGGGCACCAGGACATCGCTCTATTTGGTTCTCTTCCAACTCTTACCGTTTTCTTCAGTTTTTCATTTGCAGGCATTTTTTCCTCCCCCCTTTTTCTTTTGGGGGTCCCCTCAGGGGTCGGTTTTTGGGTCCTCTCCTCTTCTCAATCTAAACACCCCCCTTTGGCCCCAAACCATCATAGATTTTGTTTTCCGAAAACCCTCACGCTGAGACACCCAATTATACCCCTCTTCCCCGAGACCTCCTCCTACCCTGCTACAAAACCCCCAGATGCCTGTCCGCTGTCTTTGACATCATGCCCCTCTCTCTATCTCCAACTAAAACCCACTAAAACGAACTTCTTTTTTTTTCCCCCATCTCAACCCAAACCCCCCATCATAACTCCTAGAGCAGGCCCCTGTCTTGGGGTTTTTTCTAGACTCTGATCTGCCCCTTCCCCCCCATATACCAACCCCGGCCCTCCCCTGTCACCTGCACCTCAAGAACACTCCAGAATCCCCCTTTTCTCACTACCCGAAACAACTCAGACCCTTATTGCCCTTTATTCTTTTTGTCTTACTATTTCTCCCTGCTTTTTGGCCCACTCTGCAAACTCCCCCTCCCCAAATCTTCCTAAATTTTTACAGCTAGGCTCGTCTTTTTTCCGCCGCTTACGATCCCCTTCCCCCCAAGCACTCGCTGCACTGGTTCCCCCACCCAGTACAGAAATACGCAAAAATAATCACTTTCACCCATAAACCTCCACCGCGCACCCAATAATCCCTCCCTCATCTCTGTCTACCACCCTGCCCATCTCTCCACTCAGCTACGACATCAAACTACAGACCACAATATCCAACCTCCCACCCGCTTAAGATTTTGCACGTGCGAAAATTCTCTGGAACACCACAACATCAGGCACATTCGCCTTCGCGTTTTAAAGTGTCCCTGAAAATACATCTTTTTTAGTCAGGCCTATCAAAACCCCTAATTGCTAACCCACACCTTCTATACCAATCGTCCCTCCCTACACTTGGGGCTTTCACAGGCATTACTGTATATAGATTACTGTCATGGTGGCAGGTTCACCCAATTTTTATTAAACCCCCCCAATTTATGAAAAAAGGGCTGGACCTTTGTAAATTTAGCACTTCTCTCCCGGGCCCCTCACAGATTTAACTCTTCGAGCGGGGCCCTCACACCTTGTGTCTCATCTGTAAGTAGCTTTCCGTGTAATGTCTGGTTTTTTTCTGTAATTATCCCCCTTACATTGAAAAGTGTTGGGAAATTTTTTGGGGGTATATAAAAAAAATTTATTATTTTTAACTCAAATGTCCCAGAAGTCCTCTGCTCCATTCAAAGTTGAGCTTACAGAATAGTCGATCACTACCCCGTTTTCCCATAGACTTCAAAAAAGTAGCAAGGAGCGTCACAATACTAGTGGATCAGCGGAATCCAATGGGGGAGTTTTGGCTTAAACAGCAAAAAGGGAAAGCAGACTGAAAAAGGGGGCAGCAAATGGAGACGGGATCCCAAAGAGGTCAGGGGGGGAGCGCAAATAGTGTACATAGTATCAAATTTGCAGGGTAAACCGCAAAGGGGAGGAACTAAAGGAAGGTAAGTTCCAGGGTAGAGGACTCAAGCAGGGGCTTAACACAATACTCAAGCAATGGGGGTCAGGCTAGGAGTTTATATAGGGGACAACAGGAAACAAGATGGCACCCAGCAAGACAGATCCACCACTTGACTAGGGCAAACTTTAAGGGCAAACAAGTTCCCAAGGGAAGCGGAAAATTCCTGACAGGAGCATTTTGATCACTGTTCAGTCCAACGCCCCTTGCCTAGTTCTGCGAAAAAAAAAAAAACTTTTGTGATTAAACAGATATTTTATCACCTCCATAGGTAGATGATAATTGTTGATCTTGGAAACCCCTTTAACTCATGCAGCAATTTTGTTCATGACATTTTCATTTTTCGCTTTCATCTCTGTAACTCCATCAGCTCCGGCAGCGTGATGAGAACTTTTTGTGAGATAAGTTTTATTATTTGTATTAAATTGTGCCTCTAAAATAAAAACATAAATAAAAATTTTTATTGATACTAATTAAACCATTGCTTTATACAGATTAATTGTATAGTTGTTTATATCATTTTCAAAATTATTTTCATTTAATAAACCATTCACATATATTTTTACCTTTAGACCATCAGTCTAAAGTTACAGTATAATATCGTGGACCATGCCATACAATCTTAATAATCGGATTAGTGCCCAGTGAAAACATTTTATGTGATACAATAATTTCAAGATCAGCATTTACCTTAAAGGGGTTTCTGATGCAAAGATTATTTTAGATGTATGGACGATAAAAGAAAACCTTTTTTTAAAAAAAATACTTTGTTTTGTTGATTTTTCTTTGGTCAGGAGATAAAGAACATTTTATCTCCTTAGCACACAGGTTTCTCTAGCTAAGACCACCTCCCCCACCTCTCCCTTCTTTCTTTTTTCTCTTTGTCTAACTGCTGTCAATCACCAGTCCCTCCCTGAAAGAAATACCCCCTGCAGAGACTTATCTCTACAACAGACTTTGAAAGTTCTTCATTTGGTTTAAATAAACACCCTTTGAGCTCTGCAGCGGGGGGTGAGTTACACTTTTTAAATCTCTTGCCTGTTTCAGTTTTAAAAAAAAAAGATCTAGAACAGCAGAGCTGAGGTGTCAATCACTGTTATGCACCCTCCCACAGCCTGAACAGCATGTGCAATTCTAAAGCTGGCTGTGGATGTGAAATTGCGAGGTGAGAAATCCCCTTTAACTGCAATTTTAACATTCCAGGGAGACTCGTGTACATCTCAGTGAAACATATCTGATTCAGTGTAGGGATTGACCCCGTAGTTGGGAGTTTGGACACTAGGGGTCATCAGAGAGTAAGAATCTGGAGAAGGGAACAGAGAGGAAAAAGGACGGGATGCAAGGAGGAAGGAGTCAGTCAGTATCCACCACAAAAAAAAAGGAAAGGAGAAGGTTGTGCTGGGGGTAGGCCTCTTGATTGTAAATGTAGCTGTGTTGACAGTCCCCTTTCCTTACGGTGTAACCTAACCAGGAATTGTACCCACTGGGGACCTTTTGGGAATTTGCATACACGTGAACGGAGAGGTAGACTCCCGTCCCACGGGCTGGCTACAGAATAATGTGTCTGAAGTACCGAGATGGCAGCAGCTGCTTTGGTTAAATGTGCAAAATAAGCAGTGTCCCAAACTGTTCATCTGTAAAATAAAAGCAATTCCTAGTCACTCCCTGGTTGCAGCCTATCTCAATACTTGACGGTAATCACATCAGCATTAATTTTTGGTTTCCTATTTTTAGGTTCTCATACACCAGAACTGTAATATACCATCAGATTTAACTTGCTCCTGTTAAGTTTCCGTTGTTGACTTCAATTCAGATTATCTGTTAAGTACCACAAAGTATTTTGAAAGTTCGACACAAAAGGGGTTTTCTCGCTACAAAGATCATATGTCTAATGATGGGGACAGTAAAAATAAGCACTTTTGTAATTGGTTTGCATTACCTAAGGCACTTAGTATAGTACATATGAGCTAAACTGTGCATTTATAGCTATTTCTGCAGCAGCTGGATGGAACACACCCCCTTTTCTGTGATTTGCTGACGGACATTTCATTCAGGCTGTTAGGACATGCCCCCGGATGGAAAACGCCCCCTGCGCTGTGATTGGCTGCCTGCACACTCTGTGTTTACTCCCCTCTGAGCTATGAGAAACGAGCTGCCTGAGATGGCCGTGTGTCTGTATGATGAAGGCTGTCTCAGCTCCTCTTTATGTAATGGCTCTCCAGTGATAGTTCTATGTAAATGATCTGGGTAATTACTGAGTATCTAACTGCTAGATTCACTCTCCCCTCATATAACATAGCCCTATTCACTGCTTTGCCCCCATATAACACAGCCTTATACAGTCTGCTCTACCTCCTGCCTGATAACAGAGGTGAATGGGGGGCAGAGAGCATTTCTCACACTTGCTTCATCAGTTCAGTCTGTGTGTATAACTGCTAGATTCACTCTCCCCTCATATAACACAGTCTTATACACTGCTCTCCCACCATATAACACAGCCTTATACAGTCTGCTCTACCACCTGCCTGATAACAGGGGGGGGAGAAGTGAGGCAGAGAGCATTTCAGGCTGTATGTATGACTGCTTACACCAATGCAGAGGTGTTCTGGTTACAAGGAGCTTGTGCAGCCTGAGAGGGAGCTGACAGCTCTGTAGCCATGAGAAGCATAGCAGAAGGTCTGCAAAGCTGACGTCCTCTCCCTTCTCCTGCTAACACAAAATTATGATGTCAAAACTCTTTAGTGAGGGGAGACTCGCCTCCTGGCAGGAGATACACGCCTACAGGAAAGAGAGATTTGAAACTGAACTGGATTTGAAACTGACACAGATAGAATCAGCTCAAGTGTGCGAAAGCTTCTAACGATAAAACTCCTTTAAGTCATTAGGCTCATCCTGTGTGAAATGTTGCATAACAAAGGATCTCCATCTTTTAAAAAATCAGTATGCACTCATTTCCTTATGACGTTTAGTTTTGACCCTATCTGAAAATATATCTGCTTTTGTTATGGAGATGACAGCAACTCAGTTTCCAACCACTGTATAGCAGGCATTTTTTTGCCGCTATCAATAATATATGCACAAGAGGTGACACCGCCTATGATGCCTCTTTTCCGTCTTCACTATACTAAAATGAGTAGAAGAGTAGTGTCAATGGCAAAAGTTGGAGATATCCTTTTTAGTATATAAGCACATAATTCACTAGTAGTCTGCAGAACAGTTGAACCTTTTCGCAAAGCCAACCATAGTGTAGGTCTGCTCCTTGCTTTGAGTACTTTGGACATTTAGGGCGACATGTATGATCGGGCTTTTCGCCCGATTTCTGGCGTATCCTGCGCCTCCCGGCTCGAATCCCCCTGTCGGATGCAGGGATGCAGTGTTAGGCGCAGCGTTCGCCACTTTCAGCTGCGCCCCGCATGAAGGGGCGGGCAGTGGGCGCGGTGTAGGCGTTCCGGGGCGGGACGCGGCACGCTCGAAAACTCCGAGGCATGTACAATGGCGGCTCGCCAAAGCGCGGCGCAATGCAGCGCTCGGCAGCTCCGACAAGCAGACCTAGTTTATTTTGGTCTAAATGCTCTGGCGGCGAAGTGAAGCAAGATCGGAACATGCGAGGAAAAATAGAACAAGATCGCAACAAAATCCGCCGTCAACTCCGACAAGAAACCCGGGTTTATTTTGGTCTAAATCCCCGGGGGCAAGTAAGCATGCGGAAAAACTTGGTGAAGCAGTGGCCACAAAAATCTCGGCCCCGCTCCTCGCAGGGGTTGTTTTTTCCGAAAAAAACGTTTAAAAAGGCCAAAATGTCAAAAATTTTGAAAATAAAAATAAAAAATTTTTTAAAAAAAAACCCCTTTTTAAAAATCAAAAACGCCAATATCAAAATAAGGTTTGAAAATTGGGAAAACAGAATTAAAAAATTCTGAAACCATTTCATTGGTCCGGCAAAAAACCCGGCCAATCAGAATAGGAGGGACTTGAACCAAACCCTATGGAGAACTTTTGACCAATCGAATAAACGACGGGCGTTCAAAATACAGTAAAAAATGCTGAAAAACGTTTGGTTGAGTTGGGGGCTTGGTTTTTTCCGGCCAAATCAAAATTGGAGCGACAAAACCCATTTCCCTAGGGGAATTTTGAAAATTTAAAAATCAAAGGGGGAACTTCAAAAAACGTAAAAAGACGAAAGAGCTGATTGCTGAGCTAGGGGGGGCTTGGCTATCCCACCAATAAAGGGGAGAGTTTCTCCCATTGAGTCTTGGGGATGGCCGCAATGCTTTCCGGCCTCAGCGTGTGCGGCTGAATAGTAAAAATTCATTTTTGAAAAGGTCAAACATCAGAGAAAGCGCTGAAACCTTCTTTCAAATAAAGCACTTAAATCCTAACCCGGCGTTTGTGCCGGGAACGCGCTTATGGGAATAGCAAGGGAGAAATTGCCGGAAATACAGTCATTCAAATTTTTTTAAAGGTTTTTCCTTTTGGTGGCAGAAGCCAGCCATTCGAATAGGACGACAAACCCCTTATAAGCTATGGAGGAGAATTGACCTCAGAATAGCGCGAAAAAGCCCCTTATTCCTTGGAGAAGTTTGAACCAATCAAAAAAAAAGGCGGACACTTCAAAATAAGTAAAAAGACAGAAAGAGCTGATGGTGATAGCGGGGGCTTGGCTATCCCCCCAATCAGAGGGCGACTATTCTCCCATTTTTTTAGTTATGGAGAGGGCCGCAAAGCAATTCGGCTTCAGGCCCCGTCCCGGCATGGTTTGAAAACAAAAATTCATTTTTGAAGTGTAAAAACATTATCAGAGAAGCGCTGAAATTCTTTACAAATAAAGCCTTAAAATCCCAAAACGGGTTTGTCGCCGAAGGCGCTAATAGGAATAGGAAGAGAATTGCCGGGAAAATACAGTCTTCAAAATTGTTTAAGCGTTTTCTCTTGGTCCGGAAGAGCCTTAACATATAAATGGAGTTTCCAAATAAATACACCATACCTTCCCTTTTAAACGGAGATCCGCACTCCCTTTTCCCGTTTTCAAGTAACAATCAGGTAATATAAACTTTAAAACGATTTATTGCTTTTTCAAACTCTGCTATACTTGCAGATTTTATTCATTGTACTTGGTTTCTGTGCCGATAGTCCTGGTAGTGGGGTACACCCGCCGGCGTTCGACTTATCATGCATTGATAGCATGGGCTCCGCCTCTTTGTAGCATACCCCCCCAAGGCGGGTCCAGCCAATCGCGGACGTTTGGGGAACCCCCCTTTCTCAAGCGCAATTGACCACCCCTTTTAACTATTTAAAAGCTAGCTCTACGCTCTAAACCATTAACCCTTTTCCCACATAAAAACATCCTTTAAAGAAGCTTTCTTTTTTAATTGGGGGGGGGTGTTTGATTTACCACGTGTTCTCGGAAAAAAAGTTTTTCTTGCTGTCCCCCTTTCCCGCACTCTCCAACCAGCCCCCAGATTTGGATCATTATGCTTTTCTTCCGGCCTTCCATATTTTCTCCCAAACCCTTCTTTGTTTCAATGTTCTTTGTGTTCCTGATTTTTTTAAACCAAGCGACTAAAATGCCCGTGCGGTAAGGGCTATGTTTGGCCCAAACCGCACTTTAGTGTTTTTTAAAACAGGGTTTTAAAGAACATAGATAAGCTTTCGCTTTGGCTTTAAAAAATCAGGGGCACAAAGAAGCATTTAAAAAAAGGGGGGTTTGGGAAAAATTTTTTGAAGGGGACTTTGTTGAAAGTAGCAAATTATCCCGTCTAAGGTGGGCTGTGTTAGAGCAGGTTGCGGAAAGGAGGGACAGGCATTAGAAAAACTTTTATTGCGGTGAAGACGCTGGAATATTTTTAACCCCTAGCCCCTAATGAATAATGAAACCAGTCTGGATGTTTTTTATTGGGAAAGGGGGTTTTTGGGTTTTAGGCGTAGTACTAGCATTTAAAAAGGTGAGAAGGGGGTCAATCTGCGTTGAAAAAAGGGGGGGGTTTCTCCCAAACGGTGCGCGATTGGCTGGACCCCCTTCATTTGGGTATGCTATCAAGATGGCGGGGCCCAAGCTATGAAAAGCATGAAAGTCTGAACCCGGTGGTGAAAACTTTCCTGGGATATCTTGCTCAAAGTAAGTAAATGAAAATAATCGCAAGTATACGTTGTTATGAAAAGTCAATAAAAAATGTTTTTTAAAGTTTTATTACCTGATTGTTATTGAAACTGGAAAGGGGGGTGCGGGTCTCCGTTTTTAAAAAGGGGAAGGTTGGGGGTATTATACGTTTGGAAACCCATTTATAGTTGAAGTGCTGGACTGTGTTCCTGGGTAAACAATATATATACGAAGACTAAAAATGGTTTGAAAATTGGCCCGTTCACTGACAGGCGGGCAGAGATTTTTACCTTTCTGTGATGAAAAATGATATTTTTAAGCAGGCTGAAGCAGCCGGGTGGGGGAAATGCAAAGAAAGAATTGCTAGTCACCTCCCCAAAGGAAATTAGAAAAGTTTCTAGAAGGAAGCCAGTTTTTATCGCTGCAACAACGCTAACGCAGTATGTTAAAATGAGCGTAAACAAGAGGCCTTAGGAGCCCCCTGCAACCAATTTTTAAAGCAAGACGATCTGAGTATCGGACGGGGGGTATGCTATCAGCAATCATTACTCTATGGAACTAATGTTTTGACCATTCAGCATCTACAACGGAATTTGGAGAAGTTAAAACAAGAGATTGTGATTATAAAGGAAGAACTTAAGAAAACAACTACGTTGGAACAATTTGAACAAATGAAAACGGACCCCGATGGGAGATTGAAAGGTTTTAAAAATCAGTGCTGCAGAACAAGCCAAAAAGTTCGAGCGAGATAATAAAAAATTACCCCCCCCCACATAACCCTGTGTATCCTGGGCAGAGGGTGTCTAGACAAAGTTAAGAAAGAAAGGCAAAAAAGAGATAACAGAGGAGAGCAGCACGGGTCAGATAACCAAAAGCGGCTAGCCCTATGCAATTAAGACGGGGAACGAAAAAATTCCAAAGGCATCTGATTTTTTTAAGAACACGCAACCAGGCGGAAAAAAAGGCGATTCCCGGAGGGCCCCCCCCCTGGGATAGGCCAACAAAGCAAACGAGGAATATCCAAAACGAAGAAAAAATAAGTTACCGTAGTAGGAATAAATGTTCCGTTGAGGAAGGATTGGCCATTAACATTTCCAAGAAACATCTCACGGACCCACAAAGGACAATCATCAACAAAGGGTTGAACTTTGTTCCAGTGAAGGATATTTCTCCTTTTGATTTCAGTGTTGATCTTTATAGATTTTGCCGGTCTTTAAGAATTAAAATGTTTTTTCAAGGTAGTAGTTCTAACGAGTTGAGAGAGGAGGTACCTAGGAAAATGTGTAAAGGGAGTCAATTTGACCCCGATCTTGAATGTCCTGCTTTGCAGGTATTTGAGCAATTAGTTACAACAGAGGTAGTGCAACAATGGAATTGTGGTAGAAAAAAGAACTCAAATGTTACCAAACAAGAAAAAGATGCGTTAGATCAACTAGGTAAGGATCAAACCATAATAGTAAAGAAGGCGGATAAGGGGGGCGCCACTGTGGTACAGGATAGGGAACAATATATTGAAGAAGCAAAGAAGCAATTAGGAGATAAACAGGTATATCAAAAACTTACCTATGACCCCACAGAAGAAGTTTCACGCATTATTTTTCAGGTATTGGAGGAAGCTGTTAATCTTGGACACATCGGAAGTAGAGTGAGGGATATGTTGACATGCAAGTATCCTCGCATGCCGGTCCTCTATCTAGTCCCGAAGGTCCATAAGTCTCTCATGAATCCCCCGGGACGCCCCATTGTCTCGGGTATTGGTTCTATGTTAGAACCTCTAGCCACGTACGTTGATTCTTTTTTGCAAAAAGCAGTAAAGAGAGATATACATAGTCTTAGGGATACTGGTCAGTTGTTGAGGATTTTGCAAACTGTAACTAATGTTGAGAAATATCTACTCTGCTCTTTGGATGTAAAGTCGTTGTTTACGAGTATTCCCTATGAGGAAGGCATGCAGGCAGCAAGGGACGCGTTAGGGGAGGATCATAATTTGTCCAACTCAAAAATTAATTTTTTAATGGCAGTGTTGGACATTGTTCTGACAAAAAAAAATTTCAGGTTTGGGGAGGAGTTATACCTGCAGCTGCAGGGGACATCTATGGGGTCCCCGGTGGCCCCCAGTTATGCGAATGTGTTTATGTCATCATTGGAAAAAACAAACCCTATTTTTTTAAAAAAGGAGTATGAGAATGTGGCTGCGTGGTATAGATATGTGGACGAATCTTTGTCTTGTGGCAAGGTACAGAAGCGGAATTTCTTAATTTTTTTTTAAAAAACTCAATAAATCCCCCCATTGTACAGTTTACGCCACTTAGGCAAAGATGTCCTCCACTATCTTGTGTAAGCAAAGAAAAACCAAATTTGTATTTTTACATTTGTATACCAAACCTAGGGAAAAAAAAATTTATTTGCATAAAACCGCTTCCTGCCCCACAAACCTTCAAGGGTATGTAAAAGGCGTTTATTAGAGCAAAGCAAAATATGTTCTTCTGATACCATCTATGTGAGAAAAAGTAAAAAACTTTTCAACAAATTTGTAGACAGAGGTTATAGTAGAGAAGAGGTAGTCGACGTGGCTAAAGAAGTGGGTTCTAAGAAAAGAGAAGAATTATTGGAAATTCAAGGAAAAGAAAAAAGAGAGAGGTTTACATTTATCAGTACATTTGATTCACACAGTACTATCATTAAAAAAGCTATAAAAAGACACTGGCATGTTTTGGCCAGGGGATACTAAGTATGGAAAACTTTTTAGAGGTCCACCACAGTTTACTTATCGAAAAGGGCGCACAGTAGGTAACCAAATGATGACTAGTGATATCCGCATGAAGCAGGGTAAAAAACAGATTTTTCTTAATCCGTTAAAAACAGGAACACAACCCTGTCATAATTGTCAGCACTGTAGTGCTATAATGAGAGGACCTTATATAACGCACCCATTAAGTGGAAAAAAATTTTTTGTGAGAGGCACATTCACATGTGAGACAAAAAGCGTTATTTACATTCTAAAATGCCCGTGCGGTAAGGGCTATGTTCACCTATGAGATAGATCCCACCAAATTAGCTTTCCTAGATGTGATGGTAACAAAAGGACATGATGGGAGATTGAAAACCTCCATCTATCGCAAAGAGACGGCATGTAATTCACTCCTGCAACTGGAGTAGTAGCCACCCTATTCTTTGAAGAAGGGAATCCCACGAGGACAATTCTTGAGTTTGCGTCGTAATTGTTCTCTAAAAATGAATTTGTTCATCAGGCCAAAGACATGTGTGAGAGATTCAGGGAAAAGAGGTACCAGGAGGGGATACTCAAGGAATCATATCACTCTGCACTCCCCCACGGATAGAATCCCTTTTGGGCTCCTAAAAAGAAAGAGAGATCACTTGACTCAGGAATCATAAGATTGATAGGAACTTTTGATGTAGCCACTAATGCAGTCCGTAAGATCTTAACAACACACTGGGACATCCTCTTAATGGCTCCGGACATCACGGATAAAGTGGGTTTGAGACCAGCCATCACATTTAGAAAGGGAAAGAGTCTCCAAGACGTCTTGTGAGAAGTCATTATGTCCCCCCTCAAAGTGACTCGACGTGGCTAAAATAGACAGCCAAAAGGCTGCTATAAATGCAGAGGGTGTTAGGCTGTCCACTTTCTAGAAACTGGAAAAACTTTCAGGAGTACTAAAAACTGGACAGTCATTTATGATTTAAACATTTCATAAACTGTCGTTCAAAAGGAGTAAATCTACCGCATTCGATGTCCATGTGGACTGGACTATGTGGGAAAGGACCCCCCGGGAGTTGAGAAGGAGAATAGGTGACACCTATGTGAATTGTAATAAAAAGAGACACTCCAGTATCCAGACACATCGGGACCCAACATGGGGTGTTTCTAAGGATCTCAAAGTTATGGGAATTGATCTTCTCACACCTAATAAAAGGGAAAAGGGTAATTTTGATAGGGATCTCCTTAACGTTAAAACCCTTTTTGGATTTACACTCTGGGAAAACTACATATCCACAGGGACTCAATGAACAGCTAAATTTTAGTTGCTATTTATAAGCGTGGCAAGCATATGAAGGTCTCGGTGTTTCCCACAGGAAGACCGTCTTTCTAAACTCCACAGCTTTATTAGGCAACTCTATTTACATACATATAATTGAGTCAAATATGTCACTACCCTCTTTTCTAATATTCCTCCATAATAATTAACACAAGTACTTTGAATTTTAATTATGTCATTATATATCACTGTGCACCATTGTGTCATATACTTACTAAACTATGTCATATCTAATTCATCCTGATCACTATCAGGACGATGCCAAACAAGACCTATCTTTACATTTTATTTCTGTCCATTGGGGTCGCGGGGATTTAGATTTTTTCGTGCCCTTCTGAATGGCCGTTGTTCGTGTGCACAATTATGTATTAAAGTGCTGCGCTCGAGCCACTTTATTGCCGTTTTTGCACTACACAGTGGACGGAAGTGGCCGTTCAGCACTCGGCAAGTGTGGGCGGAAGTGACGTTGCGGCGGGCATAGGCCCCAAATCACACATTCCGCACTCAGGGCGGAAGTCATTGCCCGGACTTCGCGCCCCAAGGGCGGAAGTGACGGAGGACGGAGCAGGCATGTGACCGGGTTGCCACGGCGACGGCTAGAATACATCCGCCTTCCGTCACATTTAAGGCTGCTTGTGCATTCAAACGGGACTCTGTTGATTACCACGTAAGGGTAAGACTTGAGTCTATAGGGTAAGCCTCTATACCGGTTAGGGGGCGCCCCTTTTGGGGCGAGTGCTCTAACGATCTACAAAGGTGTGGAGACCCCCCGTGACTGTCAAAGTTAGTAGTTATCAATGCGCCATTTCTTTATTGGCACTAATATGTGTTTTTGATTTATGTATTTCATGTCAGCCGCATATTATTTTAAATTGTGAAAGTAAAAGTACAATTTTATATTGCACACAAGTATCATACGCACTCCATTTTTTGGTTCTTTTGATTATGTGCGATGGAGTAATTACCTAATGCTCAACTAATTATTAGGGATAAGTTCCTATGTTGGCCAAACCGCACGTAGTGTTAAAATCAGGCTTAACGAACATAGATCAAGCATTCGCTTGGCTTTAAAAAATCAGGAGACACAAAGAAGCATTGAAACAAAGAAGGGATTGGAAAAAATAGTGTTGCAAGGCACTTTGTTGAATTAAGCATAATGTATCCGTTAAGGTGGGCTTGTTGGAGCAGGTTGCGGGAAAGGAGGGACGGGCCCTGAAAAATTTTATTGCACCCGTGAAGCACGCTGGTATATGATTTTAACACCCTACCCCTAAGGGAAAATAAATAAAGTTTCATCAAAGGATGTTTTTATGATGGGGAAAGGGTTTTTTGGGGTTTAGAGGTGTAGTAGCTTTAAAAGGTTGAGAAGGGTGGTCAAATTCGCTTGAGAAAGGGGGAGGTTTCTCCCGAAACGTCGCGCGATTGCCGCTGGACCCGCCTGATCCAGTGGTGATGCTATCAAAGATGTCGTGAGCATGCAATGCAACTGCATGATAAGACTGAACGCGCCCGGCTGGTGATATCCACTACCCATGGACTATCTGATACTACAGAAAACTCAAGTACTTAATGACTATAATCTCTGCAAGTATAGCATTATGTAAAGAACAGTCAATAAATAGACTTTTTAAAAAAGTTTATATTCATCGCATAAAAGTCCAGCCAATCAAATAGGATCGACAAAACACACGCCAAATAAGGCTATGGAGGAGAATTTGTGACCAATCATAATAGGCAGCGACAAGAACCCAATAACATCCTATGGAGAAGTTTTGAACCAATCGAAAATCAAAGGCGGGACGACTTCAAATATCAGTAAAAAGACAGAAAAGAGCTGATTGGCTTAGAGACTAGCGGTGGGCTTGGCTTATCCCAGGCCAATCAGTATGGCGGATGCACTTCTTCCCTCCCATTGTAGTCTATGGAGAGATGGCCGAGCAATTGCAAAATCCTCGGCTCTCAGTCGCCGTGCGGCATAATGTATTAATAGCAAAATTATCATGTTTTATGTAAGTGTCAAACATTATCAAGAAAGCGTGCTTGACACCTTCTTTACAAATAAAAGCACTTAAATCCCTAACCGCGGCCGTTTGCGCCGAGAGACCTACGGCAGCTACATAGGGAATATAGCAAGAGAGAGAATTGCCGGGAAATTACAGTCAATATCAAATTGTTTAAAGAGCTCTTCTCATTGGTCGGCATAAGCCACCAAATCAGAAATAGGAGCGACAAACACCCAATAAAACCAGTGTAGAAGGTTGACCAATCACAATAGGTCGCGACCATTAGAGTCCCATTATAAGCTATAGGAGGAGAATTGACCAATACCCAATAGGAGCAACAGTGAACCATTAAAAAGCAATGGTAGGAAATTGGACCAATCACAATAGGGAGCGAACAGTGACCCCATTCTACACGTATCGATAAAAATTGACCAATCATTTCAGACGAAGGAGCGGGACTAGTTTCAAAATACAGAAAAAGGCAGAAAACAGCATTATTATAGTTGAAGACGCGAGGGGCACAGTCCAGCTATAGCCAATCAGAGAGCCGCGAGCTACTTTCTCTGATAGAGTTCTATTGTTAAAAGATATCAGAGCTAACTCTGTGATGGCTAATTTAAAAGAGGCTGCGTGGTTTATTTGGACCAAAAGGTAGAGCGATGCGATCACGCATCTATGTGGGTTTTCTATGCAATCCTGAAAGAATAACTGGACATAGCCCGAAATCAAATGTTAAATGACTACGAGAATTTTGTCTCCGATGTGTAACCTAAAATCAATCAGAATTTTGGCTTCACGACCAAAAAATAGACATTACAAAACAACAATTTTTTTTCTTTGATATCCGTTATGCCAAGGATCATAGTTAGTAAGTGCTACGAAAAATAAAAGAAAATAAAAAATGTTTATATTGAATACATGCTGGTGTACTGTCTCCGCCGCGCCTGGGACGCCAAGAGTGTGGGGCGCAGTTGCGGGGACATGGGCTCAGTGCAGTGCTGCGCCTATGATTCCGCCCTCCGATGTGTTGCGCTATACCAGCGGGAAAAAGTTCCCCTGCGCCTCGCCAGTGTTGTTTGGCGCAGTTTGCGGACTAGGCGCCGTGCAGGACATGGCTGAACATGTATTCCCGTATAATAAAAACGAGAACAGTCTGGAACATCGAGAAAACACTCAAATAGATAGTCCCGTGTGAGGATATGAATCACAATTAATTGTCCGCGCTTTATAAAGTACGGAAAACATGATCAGAAAAATGAGCTCACTGTCCATCCCAAAACAAAAAAAGACATTAACAAATCATTTTCCCCAAATTCTAAGAACGGCGCAACATGGAGAACTTCGGATATTATAAATAGCCGGGAAATACAGTTTCTTCAAATTGGGAAAGCTATTCTCATTGGTCGGTCATAAACCAGCCAATCAGAAAGGAGCGACAGTTGCCCCATTCTAACCTATGGTGTGAGAATTGACCAAATCAAATAGGAGCGACGAGAGACCTCATTATAACCTATGGTAGAAAGATTGACCATTCAAGGGCGGTTGAACCGTTCAAAAATACAGTACAAAAGCAAGGAAAGCTGGATTTGGTAGAGGCTAAATCGGGGCGCGTCCAGCTTAGCCAATCAGTAATCCCTAAAAGCGCGAGCAATCTTTCTCAAGAGAGTTCAATTGGGGAAAAGAAATCAGAGCGATGTCACAGTTGATAGGCAAGTTAATGAGAGGCGCGGTTATTTGTCGTCACACAATATGAGTCGCGCGCGACGCTCCTAAATGGGTTTTCTAATGCAATCTGAAAGAAAACCGTAACAATGGACGAAATCAAATGATAAGACTACAGTAGAATTGTACCGACTTTGTCGTTTAAACAATTAGCACTAATAAGTAGCTAGACAAAAATTTATGATGGCCTTGAGATTCAATTGGTCTATCTGAGCCCGGCGAAGTCCAGTGAAAGCGCGGAAGCCATGTAATGAGCTCGAGTTCGACACCTGGCAGCATTTCCTCAATGTTTGTTCCAGATACATTAACCTCCTCCAGCAAGAAATCCCGCTTTGAGGGTCCACAGAACCCAGCAACCCGTTAAGTTTGGATATAACTGATTAGCAATTCCCCTACTCCAATCGGGCCAAAACGAAGTAACAATGGATGTTAGCGTTAAATTCTGAGGTTTCAAACATATGGACCAAACACACAGGGCAACCTCATGTGCAACATCTGGTCAACCCGGCGCAACATTGTGATGCCACATCTGCATTGTGACTATATGTGCAGTCACATTAGTTGCATGTTCCAGGCACTCTCTACAGAATAACATTGGTGGGGGTGTCTTATTTACAGCAACCTCTCCTATACTATTATAGCCCTTGCAGATCCGATTGTTCCAAATGTTTTCAAGTTGCCTTGAAGTTATGTTTACACCACTTGATTTTCGCTTTTGCACAATTTTTTTTCGTAAAAAATACCAAACGATTTATCTTTCTCCTACTGTAATGGCATTTTCCGCGGCAAAATCCGTTCCGTAAATTATTGTAAGCAAAGGACTGGGACACATCCGGTTTGTCACTATTTACAACAGGACAAATACCGAACGATTTGTCTGCCAACAGTATATATTACACCAGTGTGAAGAATAAATGAATGGCATGCGCTTATGTGACATGAATTACTTTAGCACCAACATCATAGACAATGGGGCCAAAAATTACTTCTAGTCTGAATACACCATTTTAGACCAATCACTTTAATGACAACTAAATAGAGGATTAACCTAGACAAATTAGCCCCACTACCAAATTAATTCCCCGGCCCTGAGACCTTTAACACTAATGTCCACAAGCACCATAAGTCTGTTCTACAAAAGCTTGGCACTAATTACAACAGGTCAACATCAAGAATGGGGTTCTAGTTTCCACCTTTGACTCCCATGGGGGGCGTTTTTTGGTAAAGCCAGGCAATAATTTTGGCCATTGGGTTATGTATACAATTTCATTGTTTGAAGGCCATTAAGAAATCAAAGGAATGCCACCGTCAGCCAAATGATAGTCAGGAGACCGATACAATGTTGCAGATGCAAAGATAACTACACGTTTTGGACTATAAATTACATACCAACTGAGCCAACCAATCAATCTCCAAAACCATTTTTTTTTGCCCACAGATGTCAGTGGTGTGAACTCTATCATTATTGAAGATCTAAACTATCACCAGCCTTATGACAAGCTGGGGAGCAGATAGACGTTTCCAATTCACACTACACACAAACTGTATGAGGCCACGTTCTGAAAAGCAATCAAGAATGAATCCAGAAACTGGTCCAATGTGCTACCTCAAGTGAATATACACTAAATCATAAAAACCATAAACAAAAATAAATATGCACACAAAAACACACCAAACTGTGGAGGAACAGGGCAAAACCCTTGCAGGATGGCCAGTGAACCAATCTTGTCAATTTCGGCACTTTGCGTTCCACAACACACGCCTCCAGCACTGCCAGGATTTGCACGCCTCTCCTCCTGGGCATTGGGTCAGTGGATGTCCTGGATCCGTGGCTTCCGGGGGATACCGGGCTCAAGTAAAGTCAAATATTCCGTCCTTTTGTTGCAGGGAGTGAAGAAAGAAGAGAAAAATAATTGGGTCCCTGATGGCAACCCTAAATGACATCCAATGTCCCCTCTCTAGTTTAGCAGTTGCTTAATCCATCTCCGACCACACTGTTTGGCAAGGTCACCAAATATGTGTGTTTCAGCCTGGCCCTGTTTTGGCCAAAGCAAAGTAAGCTGAGAAATTTTTTTTCACACTGACATTGGGAGTTGCTTGTCCAAAGGAATGTTGGTTGCCAACAGTTGATGACCTGGGTGGCAAGGACCAATGCAATTGCAATTCCTCTTTTTGGTAAACACACCACCATTGTTTGTCAACACTTTAAACATGATGGTCCACCTGAATGTGGTTGTAAAGTATTGTCCACTTAACTGTATCAGGCTCCGGCCCTTCGCCACCATCCCTCCCCAGTCCACCTCCACTGGGACAGTGTGGCACTTGCGTCCGTGCCTGCTGACTTCCGGATCGCACATTTGAAAGATAGAACATTAACAACACTCAGAGGGACAATGTACAAAGCCCTTTCCAGCTTACAGGAGAAATAACATTTTACATTTTATCCCTCTTTTTGCTTGTCAACTGAAGGGGTTTCTCCAAACACAGCCAAAAAATGCAACAACCAACATGGTGTGGGTCCTTGACTGTGGTATGTATCCCAGGACCAATCAGAGCACAACGCCTTTGCAAAACATATGTGGGTAATTTTGGGTAAAAGGGCTAGCATTTTGCTTGCCGAACAAATCCGTATTTTTTACAAGGTAACATCTCCTGTTTGGGCCACAAAGTGAAGGTGACATTGCTCATCCAAACTTTCCAACTCGCCAACAACAGGTGTCAAACAATGGCCCATTGAAATGGCAGGGGTTTCGCACAATTCAAATTGTTTTCAGATGGTTAGGCCCAATCCTCCATCGCTGTTCCACTCAACTATGGGCGGAACATGCATCGAATCAAATTCTGTGGATTAGTGGGTCTAAGTTGGCCACCCAAAAAATGGCCACGCCTTGTCACCAGCACACAAAACTTTGTGGAGTTGTATTGAAAGAGCCCTCCTACCTTCTTCCTTCGGACTTGGCTCACCAGGGACGGCAAAATAGCCGATGGTTGCGCGTCTTCAACATCCGCCATACCGTATTTCGAATTGGACCTGGCAGTGGTGGTCCGGTTCCAAATCGGTCCCGGTTCTCTTCCGCCAGCATTGACCATGAATTGCCCCCCATTGGCCACATTTCTGTGCTATGGGGCAAAGCATCATACTGCTCCTTCCTCAGCACCCGACAATGTTCACCAATTCAGGGCTTGAAAATTGGGGCACGATACCGGCCGAGTTGTGGGCGGTGGCAATTGCCTGCACTGGAGCTCGCAAGAATGCCCAAAGGAGGAGGTTATGAGGTAAAGTCAACCATTGGTGTTATGAGAGGTAATCATCCAACAGCTAAGTCAGTTGTCCTACAAATCTGTATCCTGCCAACAAAGTAAAGGGGACAAAACTAGTGTTGATCCTTGGATGGTTTGGCATAGTTGTGTGGCTAATCAAGACAGTAACTGGATAGCTCCCATTGGTACCCGACGTTACACCCAAATTGTGGTAGGGATTGGCAGGTTCCCAAGTGGTTGAGGTAATATTTGGTTCCAAACAATTTTGTTTGAGGGCCGGAAATTAATGAGCTGACAGCAGGAGAGAGACCTCACAATGGTTGGGGGAAGTGTCACTTTACCCCATAAGTCATGGGTACCTCACAAGAAAGCGCGTTTAGCAATTAGCCCAGAAATGAAGGAGACTTTTCAGGTAACCTTGGTGCTACAAGTTCCCTAACCAAAGCCACAATCATTGTGGTGGTCCCCCACACAGTGCAATCATTGGGGGAGCAATTATTTGGGTCCTGCAAGTTGAAGAAGTTGTTCTGTCTGGAAGTTGGATGGTGGGCTGTTTTGTGATGTGGTTACCTACCACACCTGGGGGCTTGTGAGTCCTGGGGGCTGCCTCCATGTCCTGCAGTTCGGTTTTTTTCCCCCTTAGACTGAATATTCGCCTTCAAAATGAAAAGTATACTAGGCCCCCCAAGTCAGTTCCACAACAGCTCATTGAAGACACATATCAGCAGACGGAGTGAATGAGTTGGCCACACAGTCCTAAAAGTAAAATAGTACAATTAATTGCCCTAGGGCCCATCCTTCAATAGATGGTTGCATACGGGGTGCCATTGGGGTGAAGCAAACTTGCCATTCACCAAGGCCAAGTTGAATTGCTTTCCTTATTATGGCCACTTCAGGGTCATGTCACTTTGCCCTCCTGGCTTTCATTCAAAAACTGCAAACACTTCCGGCCCCTTCTAGTTTACCCCAAAGAAATGGGACCAGACAATGAAGGTTGACCCCTCCCTTGTATCCCTTAGTGCTATGACCCCGCTAATACAAACGCTGTCAATGTAGTCCCTTCAACCCTAGCAGGCCCACAAACGGTAATAGTGCCTGTGCATACTACAAACACAAAATAATGCATTATTAAGCATATTCCATTAGCAAACAAAACTTACATATTAGTTACCACATACTTGGCAACCGGCATGTCCACACAGCAGTGACCAAAAAAGCTTAGACAAGTAATGGGCCCCACATGTCATTAAACGGCATTTTGGGTCCACTGGCTGGCCCAAGCAGCTGACCCAAGGGCCCTTGTTTGGGAAATTGGTCCTTTGGTTTATCGCTGTGGCCATATATTTTTTGGTGGTGTTTCTGCCTTTTGGGTTAGGTATGCATACATAAAGCCATTGTATGTAACTGCGCCCTCCCAAAGGCCCAACAAATATTACACTTTGCATTTATCTGTGAGCTGGTTGTTTCATAGTTTCATAGTTTGTAAGGCCGAAAAAAGACGAGACGTCCTTTCCAGTTCAGCCTGTTGTGCAAAAGGTGTTGAATCCAGAGGAAGGCAAAAAACCCCAATGAGGTAGAAGCCAATTGTCCTCATTTTAGGGAAAAATTCCTTCCCGACTCCAATCTGGCAATCGGAAAAAATCCCTGGATCAATGACCCCTCTCCAGAATCTTTAGACACTATAACTTGTTATATTATTACGCTCCAGAAATGCATCCAAACCCGTTTTGAACTCGGTTAGTGAATTCACGATGACAAGTTCCTCTGGCAGAGAGTTCCACAGTCTCACTGCTCTTACAGTAAAGAATCCCTGTCTATGTTTAGGTAGAAACTTTCGTTCCTCAAGACGTAGAGGATGCCCCCTTGTTCTAGATAAAGTCCTGGGTATAAATAAATCTTGGAAGAGATCTCTATATTGACCTTTAATATATTTAAACATTTATTATGTCCCCCCGAAGCCGTCTTTTCTCTAAACTAAATTACCCTAATCTTGCTAATCTTTCTGGGTATCTGTAGTCCACACCAGTCCTTTTATTATTTTTGTTGCCCGCCTTTGTACCTGTTCAAGCTCTACAATGTCTTTTCCCGTGCATGGTGCCCAAAACTGTACACAATATTCCATGTGTGGTCTAACCAGTGACTTGTATAATGGGAGAATAATGTTCTCATCATGTGCCTCTATGCCCCTTCTAATGCACCCCATGATCCTATTTGCCTTGGCAGCTGCTGTCTGACACTGGCTGCTACAATTAAGTTTACTGTCCACCAAGTCCTACTCTATGTCACTTTTACCCAGGCCTTTTTCCATTTTAACATGTAGTCATGTAATTGGATTTTTCCTCCCCATGGTGCAAAAACCTGCATTTATTTGTGTTAAACCTCATCTTCCATTTCCCTGTCCAGGCCTCCAACGTATCCAGATCCCTTTGTAATAACACATTATCCTCTATTGTGTTGATTACTTTACAGAGCTTTGTATCGTCTGCAAAGATCGATATTCTACTGTGCAATCCATGTGTAAGATCGATACTGAAAATGTTGAAGAGGATAGGGCCCAATACTGACCCTTGTGGTACCCCACTAGTAACAGCAATCCAGTCAGAGTATGTACCGTTAATTACTACCCTTGTTTTCTATCAGTGAGCCAGTTGCTTACCCACTGGCACACGTTTTCCCCCAGTCCAAGCATTCTCATTTTACTTACCAACCTTTTATGTGGCACCGTATCAAATGCTTTAGAAAAATCTAGATATATGACATCCAGTGCCTCACCCCGATCCAGTCTAGCACTGATTTCCTCATAGAAGCTGATGAGATTAGTCTGACGGGGGCCCCGTTTCCTTCATAAACCCATCTGGGAAAAAGGCGTTATACATTTTAATTTTCGTGAGAAAACCCCCGGGATTGATCTCTGAGAAAACCTTAAAAAAACATTTTCCCTACAACGGGAAGGTCAAACTTCCCGGCTATATTTCCTAAAACTTTTTGCCCCCTTTTTTGAATATTGGCCCCAAATTTTTGGCAAAACGCCCAATCCGGGGGAAACCCATACCCCGTTTTTAAAAACCCAGCCCAAAAAAAATATTTAAAAATTAGGGGGCCTTTCAAGGGAACACATTTTAACTCCCTTTTACGACCCCGGGGTGTATGCCATCTGGACCTGGGGATTTGTCTATTTTAAATCTTCTTTTGACGGACCCTGCACTTCTTTTTGGGTAAAAACAAGAAATTTTAAGGGGGATTTTAAAACCTCATCCCTCTGTTCAACAGGGGTCACCCCTCCCCCGGTAAATACAGTGGAGAAAAAAGTGTTTAAAATAGGTTTGTTTTTTTCCCCTCATCGCCCTCTCCCTTTTCCCTCCCCTCAGTATTTTTTAAAAGGGCCAAAAATTTTCCCTTTTTTAAATTCTTTTTACTTTTTAAAAATAGTTTAAAAAATATTTTTGGGGGTTATTTTGTGGGTTTGGAAAGTGCGACAAATGCCCGGTTGCTTTGTCCCCAAACAGAGCTTTGGTAAAAGGGTTGTTCCCCCTAAAGGGCCCTTGGGTGACCCTTGTTTTTAAAACATTCCCATTATGTTAACATATTTGTGTTCCAAAAACCCCTTCGCTTGTTGGGTTTGGGAACCAAACCCCTTTGCTTTTCAAATGATTGGCCCAAGAATTTTTTTGGGCCCATTGAGGGGCCTGGGGGAATTTCAGTGGATTGGCCAAACACAATTTACGGCCAAATTTTTTGGAAAAGCTTTCCTTTACGCCCGGCTTTTCCCACTTTTCTGGGCGGAAAAAAATGGGTGCAAAAATGTCGCCCAAAAAGTGACCCAAAATGTAATTTTGGGGAAAGGAAAAAACCTTGTAAAAAAATTTGGGGGAGCAAAAAAAGCTTCAAAAATTTTTTCCCTAACAGGAAAACACAAAGGAAAAAGCAGACACTTCTTCCCTTTTTTTGAATGTGTCAAAAACTTTGGCCCAACAACTCTAGGTGGTCCCTTGGTTCTTTCAGGGAGGATTTTGCAAAAAAAGTTTGGCGACCAAAAAGGCAAGCGCTTTACATAGACCCTCGGGAAGTGCCCTAAAGTAGCATTTGGTCAAATTAAAAATGTGCCAAAACAACCCCAAAAGGCCTTTAAAAAAACCACATCAAAAAAACCATCAGTGTAGACAGGAGGGGGGGTTTTTCCCTTCCCCAAGGAATGGAAAGCAGATTACAATATTTTTGGCTGCCTTAACAAAAAGGGCCTTCAACTTGAGAAAATTTGGGTCTTTTTTTCCTGTGAAAGTTGTGGGACAAAACCCTTTTAACCCAAAAACTCTTGGGAAAACAAAGGACGGGTTTGGGAAAGGGAAAAACCCCGGGAAACTAAAATTACCCCCGTGCACTCCCGCTGGGCCCCCCTTCACTTCCCAAATTCCAAAAAATCCCTCCATCTCTCTTACCGGGGAAGGGTAAATTGGTCATTTTATGTTTTGGAGAGGGTTTCGGGTGATCGGCCCCAAAAATGCAAAACCCCAATGAGGGGGCCAAGCCAATCCCCCAAAAACAGTTTGGTTTGGGGCGCTACTGCTCTACAGTGGGGGACGCAATTTTAAAAACGAAAATCCTTATGGTTAAGTTTATGCGCTTAAAAAGGCGCCCTTTGCGCTGGTCTTTATATTTAAACTTTGGCTTTTGATCAGACAATAGCGGGGGCAAAGGCCCAAACCCTTGCATTAATGGGTATTCCCCCCCAGGGCCCCCCCGGGGAGGGCCTTGTCCATTTCCCAATGGGCTGAATGTTTCCCGGGGTTTACTCCCCTTCAGTGGCCACGGCCAGTGGGAGTCAATTACTTTTGGTTTGACAATCCCTTTGTTGAATTTGGAAAATTTCGGGGAAACCCCGATGGGCCCCCACCGAGCAACCATGGGCCGCCTTAAAGGGGGGCCTTTCTGGGGCCCCGAACTCGGGGGGCCCCAGTTGTGAAAAACTGAAAAAATTGTTGGAAAAAGGGGCCCCCTTTACTTTAAAAAAACCAAAAAGGGAAGATCGCCCCCACAAATAAATTTCCCCTCGCCCCGGGTGGGGCATGGAGTGTGAGGGACTCCACGTTTTTTTTTTGTTGTAAACTGTTAAAACCAAAAACCAGCAAAAAACCTTCTACAAAACATACAGAAAAATCAAATCACAAACCAATTTTTTTGGCGCAGCCCCCCCGGCCCCCAACCCCGGGAAATTGGGGATTGGGGAAAAAACAGCCGTGAAAAAAGTGTATTTTTCCAAAATTCAGAACCCAAAACCTAAATTGTTGGGCCCCGAAACCAAACAACCCCGAATAGGAGGGGGAAAAGGGCCCCCCAAGATAAGCTATGGAGAAGAATTGCCCAATCACTTTACAAGGGCGGGAAAATTCAAAAATCCCCATTAAAAATAGGCCAAAACCCGGCTGATTGGTTGAAGGGGGCGGGGGCTGTCCAGCTTGGGGCCAATCAAAAGCGCAAAGCTACCCCCCAAATGGGGGAGTTCTATGGGGAAAAAGAAATTGTGAGCGAGCCTTTTGTTTTGGTAATTTTAAAAGGGGCCCGGGGGTTTTTTTGGCCCCCAGGGGGAAAAGCGCAAACGCTCTTATTTTTTTTTTCAAAATCCCAAATCCCTATTAAATTGTACATGGCATGGAAATAAACCCAATTCAAAGGGGCTCAGAAGTATTTGGGATTTGTATATAAAGTTTGGGGAAATCATATGTGGCAAACGCCACTAACCCACTCCGAAGGCCCCAAACTAAATAATTTCCCAAAACGTTTTCCCCTTTTTGCACCCATAGAAATTGGAAAAAAAGCGCCCAAAAAACCCCTTCGAAAACCCCCACCAAAAAAGGTTCCGAATTTGTTCATGGGTTGATTTCCCCGCAACCCCCCCATATCATTGCTCTTTTTATATAAAATTGGGGGGACAATTTCGGGGTTGTTTGCCTTGGAATTTGAACAGGTAAAAGTTTTAAACCCAATTCCCATTAAAACCCATAGGGGTCGGTCGCTTCCCCCCCCATTTGGCCAAAAAAAACCGGGGCGCTTCTTTTAAAATTGGGCCCTATCACAAACTGAGTCGTTTTCCCATTTTTTTTCCCCCTTAAACTCAATTAGGGGGGAAAGGCCCGCCCTGTTTGGGGCAAAGCTGGAAAGCCTCTTTCCCCCCAACTAATTCACGGTCCAAAATATTTCCCCAAATAGACGAAATTAATTTTTTAGGGTGCCCCTTCTATGGCCCCTTCTTTCCCTTCAAAAACAAACCCAAATTTACATCTGATTGGGGGTTTTCATTTTCTCCCCCGCCCGGCCTTAAAACCAATCGTCCTTTTTTCATTTTTTTGGGACTGTTTTTGAACTTTCCCCCGGCCTTTGATTTTGATTGGCCCCCAAACTTCCCCCTTGGGTTTTACAGGGCTAAAATTGTCGCCCCCTATTTAAATTGGCTGTTTTCAGCCCCCCAAATTGAGAACGGGCTTATCAGATTTTTGTTTTTACTGTTTTTCCCCCGGAAAAATTCTCTTTATTGAAAATTTCCCTTTGATGTAGCGCGGGCTCAGACCCAAAACGCGTTGTTGGGGAAATTTTTTGGATTTATTGTTAGCAAAGGTTTAAAGCTCTTTATTGATAATTTTTTACACTTAATAAAATTTTTTAATTTTTTTTATTAAACCCCCTTGCCCCCCGGGGAAAACTGGGGCGGGCCAAAGTTTGCATTGCGAACGACCCAACCCCAATAGACTCCCAATGGGGGAAAGTAGCTCGCTTTTAAATTGGCGGAGTAACCCAACCCCCAAAGTAAGGGGGGTTAAACCCAACGCCTTTTCTGCATTTTTTCGGGTATTTTTTGAACTGTCCCGCCCGATTTGGGTTTTTGGCCCAATTTCTTTCTCCTTTTAGGTTAAAATGGGTCCCTGTCGTTTTCGGTTTTTTTGGTTTTAGGCGCCCAATGAAACCGTTGGAAATGTAAAGGAAACTGGATTTCCCCAAAAATTTTCCCAAATATTGTTTCCCAAAGGGTTTGAGCCCGGGGGGAGTAAAGGGGCTCCAACAATTTTGTTCCCTTTTTTTGTAAACACCTGGCTAAAATTTTTCATTTTAAATTTTGGGGCCAAAACACTCTTGGAAACTAACTATCAAGATGTAATTTGTTGCGAAAAGAAAAACATCCTAAAATTTTGTCGGGATTTCAGAAACCTGGAGACGGGGCCATACCCGGGGTTTCCCGGCGGGTCCTCTTGGTAAACCCTTCAGCCACCCACCCGGGGCCCCCGGCGGGGGCCAAAAACGTTAACCGGCAAAAGGTTTCGGGTTGGGACCCCAACATGCCAGGGACTACAGGACATTTTGGGTAATTGGGGGGATACCTTTGGATGCTTGGCTTTGGTGGGGGGAATGTTGTGGCTTGTAAACCCAGTTCTGAATACAGGGGTTCTTGGGGGAAATTGAAAGCGGTTTATTTGCTGGCCCAAAACGGGGGGCAGGGAAGGGGTTTGTGGGTTCAGGTTATCTGGGGGCTTAAAAAGTCTGGGGCCAAAACACACTATTTGGGCCCCAAACCTCAACTGGGGCTCCCCAAATAACCACTAAGTGGTTTTCTGGTTTTTTACACCCCCAAAACCCCAAAGTTTGTTTGGGAAAGGGGGTTAAGCACTTGCTTGATTTTTTTGGCCCAGGGCCTTTTTTTGGAATTTTCTTTAGGTTTTTAAGTAAAAATTTAAAACAGAAAAACCCGTTATTTGTTTTTGATATTTTTACATTAAAATGTACATTTGGGCCCTAGGTGTTTTGGGCAAAGGCGGATTGAGAAAGGCCCAAAAAGGGGTCCGAAAAAATGACACAATTTGCAAACATTGGGGTTTTGGGGTTTAAAAAAAAGTTTTTTTGGGCGTTGGTTTTTTTTTGGGCCCCTACCCCCACTCAAGGGTGCTCTTTTCCCATTGGTCAACAACCTAACCCCCAAACCACACATTTTTGGGCCCATTTTAACCCCCCCAAACCAAGCTTTGTTTTTGGGGGGTCCCCACCAAAAAACCAAACCGGGGGCCCATTGACAAACTACAGGGGTTGAACATGGGATGGGGGTAAATGGCTGCCCAGAGCCCCCCAGCACACGCATTTTTGGGATAACGAAAAAAAGGTGACATAACTTTGGGAAAAATGCCCTTTATCTTTGCCCACATAAAGGGAAAAAGGCCCCCCCCCCCCTTGTCACACTTTGGAAGGGGCCCAAACGTTTTCGCCAAATGTTGGGTGACCTAAAATTTAAATAAAACCCGTAAAAGGGGGCCCAAACCACCCTTCGGATGTGTTTTTAATATTAAAAACTGGGGGGCATTTCCCCCAAAAAAATTTTAAAAAACACCGGGGAAAAAAATCCCCCTCCAATCGGGCCTAAATGTCTGAAAATTTTTGCAGTCCCCCAAAGGGCCCTTTGGGGGAAAAATAGCAACCCAATCAGGAAACCACATTGCATTTAAATTTTGGGGTTTTGGGAAACAACAAGGGGGCGTGGGGTTTGGGTTTGCTAAGGCCCACAAAGTAAATTGATGTTTAAAAGTCCGGGGTTTAAGACATGCACCCTTAGAGCCTTAAAACCCTTTTTTTTTTTGTTTTTCCCAAAACCCCCAAAAAAACTAAATTTCCAAAAGGGGGGCCTTTTGGGGCACTAAAAATTTTGGACCCCCGGGAAATTGGAAAACCAACATTACGTTGGAATTTTAGTGAAATGTACATAAACTGTTAAAAAACACTAAATGAGAAAAACAGTAAAAAAGGAAACGGATTTTTTTGCAAAAATTACTTTGGAGCATTCCAAACCCAACTTCCCCGAAAAAATAAAACAACTTACAGCAAGGCCCAAGTGTGGGATGCTCACAATAGGTTTTTGTGTAAAAAAAAATATGAATGGGCCCAAAAGTTTTAAGGGCAATTCCACTTCATTTTTTTCAAAAACCAAAGGTTTGGGAACCCTTTGATGTTCCCAAAGGCTTGGGGCCCCCAACACAGTAAACAAAGCCCATGGGCCCCCCCCGGGAAGGGGGAAAAAAAGCCCTTATCCAGTTACCCCTAAAGGGTCAATTTGGGTGTTTTTGGCCTTTTTGGGGCCCTTTTTAACTTTTGAGGTGTTTGTCACAAAAGTTTAAACCGGAAACTGGTGTGCCCATTTTCCACGACGGGGGAACCTCATACCAGTGATCCAAAAAAACAAAAAAAAAAATTTTAGCCACGAAAAAAAACACAAAAAAAAACATGCCCCCAACATTTCTTCTGCTGGAAACATGTTATTCATGGGGGGCCTCATTGCTTGCGCGAGGGCCTTGGTGGGGGGGGCCGGGCACGCCTTGGGCCCTTCTTTTAAAATCCTTTCTTGGCACGTGTGGCCATGGGTTTGGAACCTCTGCCCCCACCCCCCAAGGTGACAGGCTAATCTCCTTCCTGAAACCCCCCGGGCAGGGGGGGTGATAAAGGGAAAGTAGGGGGGAAGTGGCGATGGGGGGGCCCTTTTGGACGAGCGGCCCCGGGCTCCATTTTAAAATATTTAAAATCCCCCCCCAACTGCGTGCTACAGTGGTTTGTTTAACCCTTTGGGATGTAGGGGGCGGTCCCAATCATCGACCCAGAGGCAACCACAGAAACCCTGGCCCTTGCGGGTTTGGGATTTAATTAAACCGGGGTTTAGTTAACCCCAAACTCCAGCCCCCTTTCGCTCATTTGAAGGGGGCCCCTTGAATATCATGAGCCCCAAAACCTTTCTTTCCATTTGGCATCCGTGTGTCTTTATTCTGACCCCCTCTCAAAGGTAAATTTTTACGCTGCAGAAGCTTGCAGAAAAAAATTGGGGAAGCTGCGGGGGGGGTTTTTGGGCGGCTCAGGTGGGCAGTTCCCCACCCTTTGGACTCTTCACCGGCGGGCCCCCACAAAAGATGAGGGAAGGCGACCCCCACTGGCCCCTGCAATAAATTGTTTTCCACCCCCACCCAGAAAAAAAGGGAGAGAAAATATATTAGCACTAAAAAAATTTTAGGGATGTGACATAGCCCCAATTAAAGCCACAGACAGCATTATTTTTAGCACTTCGGTCATAAAGGAGCAAAGTAGGGTGAGTGGACCAATGTCCATTACAAGAAAGACCACATGGCAGTAGAAAAAACCAAAGACGATTCCCCTATTTAAATTTATAAGGCAGCTTAAACTTTTAAAGGGGGGAATTGGGAGTGAAAACGTGGGGGTTTGGGGGGGGGTGAGTGCATTTGGAAACGGCCCTTCATTTTTCCCCCAAAAAACACACTTCTCCCTTTGGGGACATTTTTGGGGGGCCCAAAAAGCCCCCCAAAATGAAAACCCCTTTGGGTTTTTTGGGGGTTTGTTAGTTTCAAAGGCTGAAAAGTTGGGGTGGGGGAGGGGATAAATTAGCTGCTTTGGGGGTCCTTTTGGACACTGCCCTGGCCCTGACACAAACCTCAGGAGGGCGTCCCCCAAGGAAAGGGTTTTGCCAATAACAGAACGGGGACACACTTTAAAAACCAGTATTGTTTGAAAGCTGGGCCTTGGGGGCAAAAGGGTTCAAAGGGGGGTGTCCCAGGGATTACGTCAAATCCCAAAAAAAACAAGAGTAGAACACCCCTGGCTCAAAATTGGGACATGACGGGTTTGCTTCCCTTACCAAAACATTCCAACAAGGGCCCAACAATTGCGGGGCCCCAAGGGCGGGTAATGTGTGGGCCCGACAAACAAGTCCCCTAACGGGCCTTTGGGTGAAAAAATTATGAAACCTGGGGACAAACAGCTTTGAAAGGCTCTGAAAAAAGTTTAGGAAACCCCAACAAAAATTTCGCCAAACCAAAAATTCGGCCAATTGCAAACGCCAACAATTTTTCCCCTTTAACAAGCATTAAAATTGCACCATGGCGACATTTGAAAAATCCTGACGCAAGGGGAAAACATGTGCCCTTGGAATTAAAAAAAACCCAGGATCAAAAACCAAAGGAAAGCCTTGGGTGTAAAAAGGGGACATGCATAAGGATGCCTTGTTACAAAAAGAGGGGGGTGATTTTCCAAATTGGGGTAAATCTCTAAAAGCAGCCCAAAAAGGGGGACAGATGAAAACAAAACCCTACGTACACAATGCGAAAACCAAATGGCATTTTCACAGTGTCACTTTACGGTCCCTGATAAACAGGGGTTTTTGACTTAGAGAGACCCAAACCCAAAAACACAACAGCCCAAAAAGGGACAGGTTTCCACTTGTCGGCCCCTATCACCCCCAAATTCACACACCCCCCACAACCCCCAACATCCTTAAACCGGGCCCTCAATAAAATTTTTAATTTTCCAGGGGGTTGGGGACGCGGGCCCAATCGAACGGCTCCAAAAACCCTTGGGCCCTGCTCGGGGGCAAAGGGTGGCGCCCCCCTCCCATCCAAGGCTTTCAAAAAAGGGGGCAAACGCATTTGGGGCCCCGCCTCGGCCAGCCGCTTCTTTACCCCCGCTAAAAACCCCCCAAAGGGTTGACCCCGCCCGCGATGGAGCGAAAAACAACCTGGTTTTCTCTCCCAAAGGGAACCGGGTTTCAGGGGGGAGCCGGCCCCAAAACTTTCGGGAATGATTGGGCCCAAAAATATCGGGAAAAGAAAAACATTGCGTCAAGAACCCCAAGCCCTTACACCCTTTTGGAAAATTTGGGGTGCTGTAACAACCAATAAAAAACCCTTGCCTAAAATTGCGGCGAAAAGGCAAAACCCACATAAGCAAGTTTAAAAACCAGAGGCAGAACGGGGGGAAAAGGGGAAAGAAAAAAACCCAAAAGTCAGGCCCAAAATTAAAATATATATTAGCTCTGATGTAAACGGCTCCCCTTGAAGGCAACACAACGTCTCTGGGAGGGAAAAACCCCAAAAAAAAGGGACATTTGAAACCCCAAAAACCCCCCAAATTTTCCCCAAAATCCCTTTACCCAAAATATGGGTGCAAGGGAGGTGGCCCCAAATCCCCTTCTGACCAACATAAAAAACCCTTTGGGAGTTCAACCCGGCTGGGGGTTAACTTTTACCCCCAAGCAGGAAATTTGGGTATTTATGGCAAATTTTTGGGGCCAAAGGGACACATCACTTACCTTTCCTCAAGCGGGAATTGTTTTCCCCAAATGGCAGAGAAAAGTTGCATTGCTCCCGCCCTGCCCCTTACGACTCTCCCGGGGGGGCCCACCCCCAGAAGCGCCAGGGGGGAAGCTCGGGGGAACGGGGGGCGCAGAGGGATTAGCACCCCCCAGGGGGGGGAAGAACACCCAGGGGAATAATGGCTGAGGGGGCCAAAGCCCGCTGCGACGCATGTGGGGGCGTGGGCCAAAAGGGAGCAAGAAAGGGCGGGGGATCACTTTTACCTGTGTCCCCGTAGAAGGTGCGGGTTTTGGGGGAAATCAAACCCGTTCCCGGGCCCGCGAAAGGCCCGAAAGAACCCTCGTCCAAAAAATCCTAGGAATCGGGAGGAACACTGACCGGGGCCCAAACCCCGGGAAAACCCTGGCAAGCGGAATCCCCCTATTGAAAGAAGGAGAAACGACAGGTTGTCGGGTTTTTTTTAAATTAATCAGGTAAAAGCCCCTTTACAAATTGCGCCGAAATCTCCGCCTGCGCCCCCAAAACACGGCGAGGCGCGGTGGAGTTCATACCGAAGGTCTAAAAGCACCTGGGGCCGCCCCATCATGAGGCGCATTTTTTCAATCGAAAAAAAATTGGGGGGAACTCAAAGATGAAAAACATTCATTAAATTTAAAATTTCATTTTTTTCATGCTTTTTTTTTTTGCGTTCTCCAAAATTCTTGACCCATTGCAAAACGAAAACAAGGGGAATCCAAATGAACAAACTGTTTTCAAAATTTTTTCAAAGGGGAAAATTTTCGTGGGGCCCAAAGTTGACTGAAAATTTTTAAAATTTTTACAAAAACTTTCGGGAAATTCCCCTGTTTTTGTTCTGATTAGTTTTCCCCCAAATGTCTAGTTTTCAAACAGATTGAAATAAAAAACCCCCAATAAACGCCCGCTCGCTTTTCCCTTTGGGTTTTCCAAAAAAACGCCTCTTTTAAAATGACCCCAATAAACAAACAGGGGCCCGCTTGCTTTTGTTTTTCCTCCATAGAACTCTATGGGGAAAGAAACTCGCGCCCCCTAAATTGGGCCCCTAACCTGGGGGAACCCCCCCTAGTTTTAAACCAATCACTCTTTTTTGCCTTTTTTACTGTTTTTTGAATTTGGCCCCCCCCGCCTTTAAATTTTTGATTGGTTAAAACCCTTTCCATAGGTTTAAAATGGGTTTTTTGGTCGTCCTATTTGTTTGGGTTAAATTACTCCTTAATAGGTTGAATGGGCCATTGTCGTTTCCCTATTCTGTTTGGGGCTGGTTTTTGCCAAAAAAAAAACCGGGAGAAGGGGCTTAAAAAAATTTGGGTTTTACTGAAATTTCCCCGGCAATTCTTCCCCTTTGCTATTCCCTATTTTGCGCCGGGTTTCTCACGACAAAACGCGGGTTTGGGGAAAATTTAAGTCCCTTTTTTTGGGGAAAAGGAAGGGGTTTTCAGTTTTAAATCTAAAATTTTTTCCCCTTTATTTCAAAATAAATTTTTTTTATTCAAACCCATCCCCCGCTGGGGTTTTTGGGGGGCCGAAAATTTGCAGGCCCCGGGAACTACCATTAGACTTAATTTGGGAGAATTTCCCTCGCGCCCCTAAAATTGGGCTGAGATACCCAAGCCCCCGCTAGTTTCAACCAATCACCCCTTTTTTTTCTGTTTTTTTAAACTGTATTTTGAACTGTCCCGCCTTTGATTTTGTTTGGGGTTCAAATTTTCTCCATAGGATATAATGGGTCTTTGTCGTTCCTTTTTCTGATTGGTTTTTTTACCCCTTCATGGGTTTAGAAGGGGAAACTGTCGCTCCTATTTGTTTGGCGGGGTTTAGGGTGCCCAAATTGAGAAGCGCTTAAAAACAATTTGAATGACTGTTTTTTCCCCGGGCAATTCTCTCTCTTCTATTCCCTAAGTGCCCCGGCCCTGGGCGAAAAACGCGCGGTTAGGGTTTTTAAGGGCTTTATTTGAAAAGGAAGGTTTTTAAAAGCGTTTTAAATTTGATAATATTTTACCCCTTACTCAAAAATTTTTTTTTTTTTTCATACTCCATGCCCCGGGCGTTTAACGCCGGGAGTTTGGCGGGAACCCAAAACTATCCATAGACTTCAAAGGGGAAAATTACCTCACGTCTGTTTTGGGCTGAGAAAAGCCAAAAGCCCCCCCTAGCTAAAACCCCTATAAACTCTATTCTGCATTTTTTACTGTTTTTTGGAATTGCCCCCGCCTTTGTTTTTGTTTGGGTTCATAGTTCCAAAAAGTTTTTTAAGGGGTTTCCCTGTCCCCTCCAAATTCGGTTTGGGCCGGGGCTACCCAAGCCCCCGTTTAAGCTCGGGCCAAATAAAGTTTCCTTTTCTCCCTTTTTCTTTATGATTTTAAAACTGTCCCCCTTTTGATTCTGATTGGGTAAATTTCGTTCTAATGGGTTTTTAAAAGGGTTTCACTGTCGCCCCTATTTGATTTGGCCGGTTATTTAAAAACCCAATTTAAGATTTCTTTTCGGGAATTTGAATTACGTTTTTCCCCGGAAATTTTTCCAATTTCCAAATTTTCCCCGAATTAGGAAAATTGGGAAAAGTGATTTTGTTTTATGTTTTTTTTTTTTTTTTTTTTGGGTTTTCCAGCTTTTTTTTCAAAAAATTTTTCCCCCTTTTTAAAAGGGGCGTTTTGGATTCATTCCCCCACCCGCCCATGGGGGAAGGGAATTTCTCCTGTTCCCCACCTTGTCTTCGAACCGGAACAAAATTTTCGGCCCCAAGTCCCCCCCTTGCACCCCCCAAAACACTGGCGAGGCGCAGGGAATTTTTCCCCCGCATGTAGACCCGCCCCTCCTGGGGCCCGGGGGATTTTTCCCGGTGCAGCCCCCCCATTTGTCCCCAAATGTCCCGAAACTGCGCCCCAAAAACGGGCGGGGGCCCCGGGGGCGGATTTTTTCCCCCCCCTTGTTTTTTGAGTTTTTTTTAGCTGGGGGGCAGCGATTTCTTTCGGCCAGCCCCGCACTGGGCCCCAATCCCGACGCTGGCCCCCCCACCCCCGGGGGAGGGCGGGGACTTTTCCCCCCAAGAATGATGAGGTGGAAAACTGCTTCGGGGGGCGAATTCTTCGGCCGAAAAGGCCCCGCCCCTTGACCAAAAGTTCCCCCAAAATGTCCCTTAAAAACCACTGGCGAGGCGCTGGGGTACTTTACTTTAGTATATATGGGGCGCCCCCCCCGGCCCCGACAAAAATTTCAGGCGCGAATTTCCCCGGGAAAAACCAGGGGAAAAAACGCCCCCGATCCGGGACCCTTCATAAAAGTCCGCCTTATTCCTTGCCTGGAAAAAATTCGGAAAAACCTATGGGTAATGCATATTTTGCTTATGCGCATCATTTGAAAGGTCTCCCTCCTTTTTTTTTTTATGATTTGCCTTTTTTGCCTTCCCCTCCACCCCAAAAATTTGGGGGGCTATATCCGTTTTTGTAAGCTCCCAAAATTTTTTTCACCCAAATTTTTGGCCCCACCTCCTCACAGACAAAAAATTGGTTTTTCTAATACCAAAAAAACCATTAAAGTTTCCTTTTAAAACCTTTTCCCTTTTCCCCAATCATTTTTAATATTTGGAAGAAAAATTTATTTATTTTGTAGTGAAAGGGGATTAGGTACGGGTTGGGTTGTCTCCGGGGGTAAGCGGGAAACAGTTCGGGCGGGCCCCAACGTCCAAACGACCAAGAGAATTTTGGGGTTTAAAAAACTGACCAAGGCCGGGTTTTTAAAATTGTAAAGCTTGTGGTCCCCATAAAAAAAATAACAAACAAAAAAAAACCCAAAATTGCCTGTCCCCCAAAACCCTAAACAGCAGGATTGCTCTCCTTCCCCAGAAACGGGGCCTTTAAAAACCCCCAACCATAACATAACAGAAATTTTCCCTGTCCGGTCGGTAAAAAAGTTTTCCACTGGAACTCCGGCCAAGCGATGGTAAAAGGGGGCCGCCAGGGACCCGGAATCCAAGTAGGCCCCGGGTTTTTCACCAAAGCCCCCCCCGCAAAGGGGAAATGGACGGGCGGTGGCGGGGGAGCCTACCGGGTTCGCTACCCCTGACGTTACTTGCTTGCGGTGGCAGCCGAGGTTTAGCGTGGTACAAATTCGTAAGGCAAGACGTAGTCGGGGACAGGCGGTAAGGTCAGGACTAACTGCAAAGATTCATGGTCGAGGGACATAGGCAAGAAGGTACGGTAAACGGGATATAGACGCTACAGGAGCGCGGTCGGGTAAGTAAGCTGGGGGACAAGCAGGAGAACGAGCACGCCCGCGGCCTGACATGCGGGTCGCGGCGCACTCGCCAGCAGGGCACGGATGCACCTACGACCCGGGGTGAGGGTCACAGGGGCATTCGCGACAATGTCCATACCACAAACAATGGCTCCCACAAGTTATAAGCAGATGACTTGTTCCCAGGCTGAGAGAGTGGGTGTCTGCAGCTCTAGCCTTATATGACGCGGACACACCTAAGATTAATCAGTCAGCCCAAGACCCGGACTGTCCAGGTGGAGTGGGGGCCCACCCTCGCTTTCCCCACTCCAGCAAACCAGCCCTTGCAAATGGGTTTTACATAAACCCTACGCATAGAGATCTTTAGATCTATGACACTTCTATTTTCTGGTTGCTTGTTACCTGACAGACATTAGGAATCTTGGGCAGATATATACTCCTTCAAGTACCAGACCTGACACTCTGTCACAGTAGATATTGAAAAAAATTGGGACCCTGTTATTTTAAAGCCAGCCCCCAGTTCCCACAAACTTTTAATATGGTTCTCTGAACCATGAAATAATTGCTCTGCCACCTTAATTTCATTACTCCTTCATGTGTGAACTAGTTTCTTGTCCCTTTCTGCTGTGAATTCAGGATGCAACCATAATCGAAGTTATTTGGACATCTGACAAAAGAGTCCATATCTCTTTCTCGGTTGTTTCCAGGACATTACTGTGTTACTTAAAAATATAGAATGCTTAATTGCTGGTGGAAGCTTGAATAGCTTCAAACTCCTATCAAACTCCATCAAACTCCATTCCCCAACCAGTTCAAATGCCACAATGTGACCCCTTAGGTAAAATAAATGAATCCCACCATCTACTGTAACTGTGTTGGATGTAGATCAAACTTGCTCCAAAGGGGCATGACTAATTGACAATCTGGTATTTTCACAGACCCTCTGGTGGTGAAGTTGGCTTAGTCCACGATAGCTGACAGGTGCCACTTCAGAGCAGTCCCCTGCAGTGGCAGTGACCAAAGGTTTAGAGACACTGTTGTGAAGCACCGAAGGTAAGGCAGAGGCGTGGTCAGGCAGTCCGGGGCAGGGCAGGCAGCACAAGTTCAGAAGACATAGCAGGAGTTAGGAGTGGAGAGGTCAGACAGGATGAGGTGACAAGCCAGGTTCGGTAACGGAGATAACCCAAACGAGAACAGAACATCTTGCTAGAATCTAGGACATGAAGAAACTAGGGACCTTAGTTTATGCAAGGTGGGAGGAGGGAGGAGCTGCCTAATAAACTCACTGTGGGCAGGGGACAGGCTGGTGAAGCCATACACAGCTGGACACAGTGTGGCTGCACTTCCCTATAGCCAGGTGGAGAACAGAACAGCAGCAACAAGGTGTTTGGCCAACTATTTGGTGCATGGAAGAAGGCAGGTTCTGCGCGATGGCCTAATGCCGGAAGTAGCCGCACAGTGAACGTTGTGAGTAGGTCGGCACTTGCCGACCTTGCGAGTGGCTGGAAAAACATCTAATTTCCTGGCCTGCAGCTTGTCATTTTCCATGCCAGATAAATTTGGCCACTCCAGAATTAAAGTTATTGTTATCTTTATGCTTTAGCAATATTGGTATTGTTTGTAGGGGGTACTGAAGTCTGGCAAACGTTATCCTTTTCACTAAGTGAATACAACTAATCAAAAAGAACAGAATATTATGCCAGTGCTGTAATTCCTTCTCTATTTTAGCTAACAAAGGACAGTAATTTAGCTGGTGTATTGATCCCGATTCCTTATCTATTTTAATTCCTAAATAGGTTATGAACTGTAGGGCAGTTGTAATACCTGTATTTTAAATGCGGTGATCATTTAAGACTTTATTCCCTAAAATTTCTAACAATTCACATTTGCTTCTTTTTTATTTTAAATCCTGAGAAATTCCCAAATGACTCGATTCATTTTAATACTTGAACTAGGTGCTTTCCTCGATCATGAACAATAATATGAATGCCTAAGTTCAGGCTTTCCTCGCTTCCACCTGTATTCCAGAGAATCCTCCAAGCTCCTAATTAAAGATTCTGTTGCAATGTTGAACAGTAATGGAGAAAGGGGACACCATTGCCTTGTTCCCTTCTGAAATATAAAGATGTCAGATGGCTTGACTACCGCTGCTAAAGGGTTATGATACATAAAAGATAAGTGTCTCTCCTCTCCCTTTACGTTCATTTTATCTAAAAAGGCATTTACCCATTGCCAACGAACGTTGTTAAAAGACTTTTCAGCATCAAGCAATATTAGCGCAGCATTCTCTAGCCCAGAATGTTTCTTTTTGGCGTCCATCACCCCCAGCACCTTACGAATGTTTGCTACAGCAGCTCATCCTCTGACAAACTCTACCTGCGAGGGACCTACTAACCCCTTAAGCCGAACATCTGAAAAGTAGTTAATGACCAGAACATTTTTTTAGTTTTTGCCTCCTTGCGTTTAAACAGTTGCAACTTTTATATTTTTTCAATGACGCAGTTGTATGAGGCCTCGTTTTATTCAAGACAAGTTGTACTTTATGAGGGAATAGTTTAAGTTCACTTATAAATAATTGCAGTATTTTTTATTTTTTTATTTTTATTTTTACTTTTTTTTTTTACACCATTCACATTTCACACTTAATAACTTGTTAGATTAATTCCACAGGTTATTATGGTCGTGTGGATACCAAATATGTGTAGGTTTGTTTGTGTGTGTAATTTATGCACAATTATTTTTATTAAATATTTATTTTTATTTTATTATTTATTTTTTACTCCTTTTTTTTTTTTTACACTTTTTATGTTTCTTTTACTTTTTTTTTTTTTTGAATCCCCTGAAGGGAGAACTGTTTTACATTTTTTTTTAAACACTTAGTAATGTATTAGCATATTCATATATGCTAATACATTCTAATCTGTGTCACTTTGACACAGGCAGTGATCTGGACAGCACACAGTGTGTCCTGGTCTCTGGCTTCATACACAGACAGCTCTGGGGCCACTCTAGGTCCCCAGGGCTGACTGTGCAGCCGATCACCCGACAGAGCAAGGAAGCCCTTTGATTGCGCTGTGGTAACGCACCGCCGCAATCAAAGGGTTAAAGCACCGTGTTGCGGAGGTTTCCTCTGCTCCCTGGTGCTCGCAGGAGATGCTCTGGGATCAGGGCATGTCTGCAGCGACGCCAAAAGATGTGGCTGCAGACGAACGACCCACACCAGCCGACGTCGGTGGGCGGTCGTTAAGGAGTTAAAGATGGCATCAATATTACCATCCTATTCGCCATTACTTTGGACATCAATTTTACATGTATCCTGAAGGATTCATTTTCAGCAGCAGAAAAATGATGGAAAAAGATTTAAAAAGATTTAAAACTGAATAGAAGCAGCAAGTTTGTGAGCTTGTGAGTGTGTTATCTGTCTAAATTGTATTTTTGGCTTAAGTGTGGAATTTAAGATTGACGGGAGAAGTCGCTGTTAATTATGCAGCAAATACCTGTGTGAACTGCTGAGATTGAGGGACTTTAGATTTAGTGAGTCTAGAAGGGAGAATATTGTACTGAATTATCTGTTTATACCTGTGTATCTCTGACTTTTGTAATATCCCCATCAGTTCCATGATTGACAATGCTGTCGAGTGCACATCCTGTGCAGTGTATGCACTCCTTTTACAACTGTTTGAGGGGGCATACTGCAGTAATATGTGAGCACACAGCACAAGTAGAAGCCCATATCCTGGATCAAAATGAGCAAACTGAAGCACTGAGATCAATAGCCAACTTGAAAGCGAGTCTGCTGCTCACTGAGCAAGCACTCACTGGGGAAGATGCAGGAGAGGATGGCAGCATAGAGGTGCAGGGAAATGAGGCAACTAGCTTGGTGACAGAAAGAATGGTAGTGGGAAAGGCGTCTGGGAGGCTAGTCCTGATCAGGCACACCCCAACAAATTTGCAAGATTGGCAGATGAGGGGGATTTTAGCTCATAAAAAGCGCTGCAGCAAGAAACTTCCCATATCTGCTCCAGTAAGGTAAAGAATAGGAGTGCAGGGCAAGCTAGACATGTGCTGGTAGTTGGGGACTCCATTACAAGGGAAACAGTGATGGCAATCTGTCACAAAGACCAGGATTGTCAAAAAGTATGTTGTTTACCTGGTAAGTTTGACATACAGTGGATCGGGTTGACAAATTACTGGGTGGGGCTGGTGAGAATTCAGCTGTCATGGTGCACATTAACACCAATGACAAAGTAAGAAGTAGGTGGAGTGTCCTTAAAAATGATTTCTGGGACTGTAATTTGGGAACAAAATGGCCTGGAAGTGGAAGAGTATTTGAACAAGGTACACTACATACATAGTGTGCAAGATAGTGGAGATAGAGAGCTGGGAATTAGTAATAAATCAGGGGGTGGAATGGAGGGGAGGGTGTAATAGGTAATAATGTCAGGGTCAAAAAATGAAAACCAAAGAAACTTCTAAATTGCAGGTTGACAATGCCAGGAGTCTCACCAACAAAATAAATTAGCGAGAATTATTAGTGCTGGAAGAAATATATGACATAGTAAGGATAACTGAGACATGGCTGGATGAGAACTATGACTGGGCGGTTAACTTACTGGGTTACAGTTTATTTAGAAGAGATTGTAAAAATTGGAAGGGGGAAGATGTATGTCTTTACTGTATATAAAATACCAGTCTGAAGACAATACTACGGAAAGATATAAATACAGGAAATGAACATGTGGAGTCATAATGAGTAGATATACATGGGGGTAATAACAATAATAAAATTCTGTTAAGGGTCTGCAACAGGCCACCAAACATAACAGAACCCATGGAAGATGTACTCCTCAGACAAATAGATAAGGCAGTTAATCCTAATGAAGTTGTTATGATGGGCGACTTCAACTACCCATACATAAATTGAAAATTGAAACATGTGGCTCTCCTAAAGGAAAAAAGTTTTTGTCAATAACTAAAGATGGTTACCTTTCCCAACTATTGCAGGAGCCAACTAGAGGGAAGGCCCCTTTGGACTTAATATTGACTAACACTCAGGTCAGGAGAGTAAAAATGGTTCAGGTTGGGGGGGGGGGCCCACCTAGGAAATAGTGACCACGATATAATAAATTTCCAATTATCCTTCAATAGAGTATTTTAAGAGGGAGCCACAAAAACACTGAACTTTAGGAAGGCTAATTTCTATCTGCTTAGAGAGAACCCTAAGCCGCATTGATTGGACAAGTTATTTAAAAATAAAAGAACAGATAATAAATGGGAGATTTTTAAAAACATCTTAAGCGCCAACTGTGAGAAGTACATAACTTATGGAAATAAAATTTTTAGAAACAGGAAAAGATGTAAAGAGAGAAATTATGGGCTTTTGGGCTATGCATTTATTAAGGTTCTCCCAAAGCCAGGAAAAGATGAGACTGTCTTAAAGGCATATCTCGCTCAATCAAGATATTACATAGTTTGTAAAGCCAAAAAAAGACAGATGCCCATCCATTTCAGCCTATTGTGCTATAGTGTTGATCCAGAGGAAGGCAAAATCCCTCATGAGATAGAAGCCAATTGTCCTCATGGGAGTCCTTCCCTATTCCAATCTGGCATTTAGAATAAATCTCTGGATCAACGAGCCTTCTTCAAAATCCTAGTCACTATATATTCTTATATTATTATGGTCTAGAAATGCATTCAGACCCTTTTTAAACTCTTTTAGCGAATTCATCATGACAAGTTCCTCTAGAAGAGATTTCAGTAGTCTCACTGCTCTTATAGTAAAGAATCCCTTTCTGTTTCTATGTAGAAACGTTCTTTCTTCTAGATGTAGAGGATGCCCCCTTGTTCTAGCTACAGTCCTGGGTATAAATAGATCTTGGGAGAGATCTCTATATTGACCTTTAATGTATTTAAACATATTTATTATGTCCCCCTGAAGCCGTCTTTTCTCTAAACTAAATAACCCTAATTTTTTTAATCTTTCTGGGTATAGGAAGTTCATCCAGTCCTTTTATTATTTTCATTGCATGCCTTTGAACCTGTTCAAGCTCTACAATATCTTTCCTGTGCAGTGGTGCCTAAAACTATACACATGTGTGGTTTGGCCAGGGATTTGTATAATAAGAGAACAATGTTCTCATCGTGTGCATATATGCCACTTTTAATACAACCCATGACCCTGTTTCCCATGGCTACTGCTGACTGACACTAGCTTCTACAGTTGAGTTCACTGTCTACTAAGTCTCCCAAGTCCTTTTTCATGTAATTTTTACCCAAAGTTTTCTCCTTTAACTCCTTAACAACCACCCACTGACTATAGATGGCGCAAAGGAAGCTTCTGAGCCTCTGCACTTAATGCCTTAAATGCCGCAGTCAGTGACTGCAGCATAACCAAAGTGCATTCCCCTGCTCCATCGGGTCACCGGGGGTCCCGATGACCTGATGGAGCCCAGGGAATTTCTGTTCAGTTAGCCCTACAGAGCTAGAGTAGTACCAGCCCCTGACTGCAGCCTGTGTCAGACTAACACAGATTGTAATGTATTAGCATATTCATGTATGCTAATATATTACTTAACGTAAAAAAAATTGTAAAATAGTTATCCCGTCATGGGATTAAAAAAAAGTTAAAAAAAATTAAAAAGTGTGGAAAAAATAAAATAATAAAATAAAAATAAATATTTAATACAAAATTATTGTGCATACATTGCACACAAAAAACCCTACACATATTAGGCATCCACACAACCATAATAACCTGTAGAACTAATTTAACACGTTAATTGATGTGAAATGTAAAAAATAATTTAAAAAAACATTGAAATAAAATTCTACAGTAATTTATAGGTAAACTCAAACTATGTCCCCAAAAAGTACAAATTCTCCCACAAAGTCCCTTTAATCTTCTTAAGCCGGAGCTGCACTTTTTCCCAGGTTAGGCAAGAAACATTTAAATGTTTCAATTAAATGGAGTTTACCTCAACCCTCTGCCCGTCAACAGGAATGTCATTTTCCTCAGTAAATACAGTGGAGAAAAATGTTTTAATATTTTTACTTTCTCTTCATCACCCTCTAAAATACCTTCCTCACTACTTTTAAAGGGCCAACATTTTCAGTTTTCTCCAGCTTTGCTGTCTTTACCATTTTTATTGCATATTTTAGTTTTTCTCCTAATAGCTTTTTAGTGTTTTTTCACTGCCCTCCAGTTTAAGTGGCTTAAACGCATTCTTTTTGTTATTTAATGCCTCCTTTATATCTTTGTTGATCCACATTGTTTTTTTCCTGTTTCTCATCATTTTATTTCCATAAAGTGTGTACATCTCAAAGTGAGTGCGTAAGATGTTTTTAAAAATCTCCTCTTTATTATCTATTCTGTTATTTTTGAATACTTTGTCCCAGTCAATGCATCTTAGGGACTCTCTAAGCAGATTAAAATTAATATTCCTGAAATATGTTTTTGTTGCTCCTCGATAAAAAACTCTATTTAAGGATAATTTGAAATTTATTATATTATGATCACTATTTCCTAGGTGCCCACCAACCTAAACCTTTGTTAGTCTGCTGACCTGAGTCTGTTAGTCAATATTAAGTCCAAAAGGACCTTCCCCCTAGTTGGCTTCAGTTGTTGTCAAAAACCTGTTTCCTTTATGATAGCCACAGGTTTCCCAATTTATGTCTGGTAGTTAACGCCGCCCATAATAACCTTATTATGATTAGCTGCCTTATCTGTTTGTTTAAGGAGTACATCTTCTATGAGTTCTGTTATATTTGGTGGCCTATTGCAGAACCCTAATAGAATTTTATTACCCCCACACATATCTAACCATAATGACTGCACACGTTCATTTCCTGTATCTATATCTACCCGTGGTTTTGGCTTCAGACAAAATTTTATATAAAGACATACACCTACCCTCCAATTTTTATGATCTCTTCTAAATAAACTGAAAAAACACTGAAAAAATGGGACACTAATTACTCAAAAAACACAGAAACAAGGCCATACTCACAGCTCAAAGGCTGGACTGAAACTGAACCCAGTAAAGAGGCAACACTGGCCCCTATGCTACTTGGGAAAGATAAACAGGTGCATCTGATTGCTGAGCAGTAACTCACATACCCCACCACTAGCGGAACAATTAGACTGCACATTAAATTGATACCTGTTCACACAGTATGCAGAAAAGCCACAGTATAATACATGGGGAGTGCACAAATGCAAAAATACCGATAAGACAACCACTCAAACACCTTCAATATATGAGGGGGGTGGTTGCTGGTATTATAATTGCATATAGATAAGGCGATACAAAAGGGTGCCATTAATGCAGATACGTGTGGTACACCATGCTGGCTTACAATCGCCACTTCTATTCGATTGAGCGGGCTGCCCAGCACTTTTTGCGTGTCCAACACAAAACACAGACATCCTCTGCTCCCCAGTAGTTTTGGGCAAAAAAATTAACATACTGGAAAAATATCAAATATGAGGTATTAGTTAATACAGTGGCCACTATATGCAAGCCTCGTCAAGGCTCCTCATTTCTTGCAAGTCCCTACACTAACAATTTACAGAAAAAACACAGAAAAAATGGGACATTAATTACTCAAAAAACACAGAAACAAGGCCATACTCACAGCTCAAAGGCTGGACTGAAACTGAACCCAGTAAAGAGGCAACACTGGCCCCTATGCTACTTGGGAAAGATAAACAGGTGCAGCTGATTGCTGAGCAGTAGCTCACATACCCCACCACTAGGGGAACAATTAGACTGCACATTAAATTGATACCTGTTCACACAGTATGCAGAAAAGCCACAGTATAATACATGGGGAGATTGCACAAATGCAAAAATACCGATAAGACAACCACTCACACACCTTCAATATATGAGGGGGGTGGTTGCTGGTATTATAATTGCATATAGATAAGGCGATACAAAAGGGTGCCATTAATGCAGATACGTGTGGTGCACCATGCTGGCTTACAGCCTATTACGCCACTACTATTCGATTGGGCAGGCTGCCCAGCACTTTTTGGGTGTCCAACACAAAATACAGACACCCTCTGCTCCCCAGTACTTTTGGACAAAAAAATTAACATACTGGAAAAATATCAAATATGAGGTATTACAGTCATGGCCAAAAGTTTTGAGAATGATACAAATGTTAATTTTTACAAAGTCTACTGCATCCGGTTTTATAATGGCAATTTGCATATACTCCAGAATGTTATAAAGAGTGATCAGCTCAACAGCAATTAATTGCTAAGTCAATAGTTGCCTAGAAAATGAACTTTTTCCCCCAAAACACATTTCAACTTCATTGCAGGCCTGCCTTAAAAGGACCAGTTAACATCGTTTCAGTGATTGCTCCATTAACACAGGTGTGGGTGTTGATGAGGACAGAGCTGGAGATCAATCTGACATGATTAAGTAAGAATCACACCACTGGACACTTTAAAAGGAGGCTGGTGCTTGGCATCATTGTTTCTCTTCTGTTAACCATGGTTATCTCTAAAGAAACACGTGCACTCATCATTGCAGTGCACAAAACTGGCCTAACAGGGAAGAGTATCGCAGCTAGAAAGATTGCACCTCAGTCAACAATCTATCGCATCATCAAGGAATTCAAGGAGAGAGGTTCCATTGTTGCCAAAAAGGCTCCAGGGCGCCCAAGAAAGACCAGCAAGCGCCAGGACCGTCTCTTAAAAATGTTTCAGCTTCGGAATCGGGCTACCAGCAGTGCAGAGCTTGCTCAGGAATGGTAGCAGGCAGGTGTGAGTGCATCTGCACGCTCTGTGAGGCGGAGACACATGGAGCAAGGCCCGGTGTCAAGGACGGCAGCAAAGAAGCCACTTCTCTCCAGAAAAAACATCAGGGACAGACTGATATTCTGCCAAAGGTACAGGGAGTGGACTGCTGAGGACTGGGGTAAAGTCATTTTCTCAGATGAATCCCCTTTCCGAATGTTTGGAACATCTGGGAAACAGCTTGTTCGGAGAAGACAAGGTGAGCGATACCACCAGTCTTGTCTCATGCCAACTGTAAAGCATCCAGAAACCATTCATGTGTGGGGTTGCTTCTCAGCCAAGGGAATCGGCTCTCTAACAGTCTTGCCTAAAAACACATCCATGAATAAAGAATGGTACCATAATGTCCTCCAAGAGCAACTTCTCCCAACCATCCAAGAGCAGTTTGGTGATCAACAATGCCTTTTCCAGCATGATGGAGCACCTTGCCATAAAGCAAAGGTGATAACTAAATGGCTCAGGGAACCAAACATAGAGATTTTGGGTCCATGGCCTGGAAACTCCCCAGATCTTAATACCATTGAGAAATTGTGGACAATCATCAAGAGACAGGTGGACAAACAAAAACCAACAAATTGTGACAAAATGCAAGCATTGATTGTGCAAGAATGGACTGCTATCAGTCAGGATTTGGTCCAGAAGTTGATTGAGTGCATGCCAGGGAGAATTGCAGAGGTCCTGAAGAAGAAGAGTCAACACTGCAAATATTGACTTTCTGCATTAACTCATTCTAACTGTCAATAAAAGCTTTTGTTAATCATAATATGATTGCACTTGTATTTCTGTATGTGATAAAAACATCTGACAAACACACATAAAAACCAGAGGGCAACAGATCATATGAAAATATAATATTAGTGTCATTCTCAAAACTTTTGGCCATGACTGTAGTTAATACAGTGGCCACTATATGCAAGCCTGCAAGCCCTGTCAAGGCTCCTCATTTCTTGCAAGTCCCTTCACTAACAATTTACAGAAAAAACACATTATACTGTGACTTTTCAGCATACTGTGTGAATAGGTATCACTTTAATGTGCAGTCTAATTGTTTCCCTATTGATGGGGTATGTGAGCTACTGCTCAGCAATCAGCTGCACCTGTTTATCTTTCCCAAGTAGCATAGGGGCCAGTGTTGCCTCTTTACTGGGTTCAGTTTCAGTCCACCCTTTGAGCTGTGAGTATGGCCTTGTTTCTGTGTCTTCTAAATAAACTTCAACCTGTAAGTTAACCGCCAAGTCATATCTCATCCAGGCATGTCTCAGTTTTCCCCGCTATGTCATATATTTCTTCAGCGATAAATGATTTTAGTTTGTTAATTTTTTGGGTGAGACTCCTGGCATTGGTCAGCATGCAATTTAGAGGTTTTTTGGTTTTCATTTTTTTTTTTTTTTTTAACCCTGTCCTACTATTACTACACCCAATCACTCCACTCCATTCTGTTATTTATTACTAATTCCCAGTTCTCTATCTTCACTACTTTTCATGCTGTATGTGTAGTTGCCCTCTCCCCCAGTCCTTAGTTTAAATACTCCTTCAACTTCCTGGCCTTTTCACATCCTCCTCATCCGCCAATCTTGCAGATTTGTTCTGGTGTGCCAGATCAGGACTAGCCTCCCTGACACTCCCTCTACCCTTCTTTCTTACTATCATCCAGCTGGGTGCTAGCTAGCTGCCTCATTTCCCTGCAGCTCTATGCTGTCATCCTCCTCTGCATCTACCCCAGCGAGTGCTTGCTCAGTGAGCAGCAGACTCGCTTCCAAGTTGGCAATGGATCTCAGTCTTTCCACTTGCTCATTTAGTCCAGAATATGTGCAGATATGCACAGTAGTATTCACCCTTGAACGGATGTTCACAGATTGCATTCGTTGCACAGGTTGTGCAGTGGACAGCATTGATATTCAGGGAACTCATGAGGATATTACTCTCTTTTAAACTCCCCAAATCTAACGTCCCACACTTAAAGGGGTTGTCTCACTACAAGGATTGCTTTTTATGTTAAAGATCTTGCAAAAACAAGTCACTTAGCAATATGTGTCCATTAACAGTATCCTACCTATTCTGAGATATCCCCTCTTGAATGGGCTGCATCAGCTTCTCAGGTCGCTATAGCTACAGACCTGTTTGATCTATCCTGATAGGCTGCCAGCACTGGTTGCTATAGATACACAACTGGCTTCTACTGCAGCCCAGTGGAAGCCAGTAAACACGCCCCTGAATTCAAAGTGAAACCAAGAAAACAGGACTGAGGTAAGATGAATCAATGTAGTGAGACAACCCCTTTAAGACAAAAACACAATTTAGATAGAAAACATTTGCAAGCTTACACACTTGCTCTTCTACTCCAGTTTTAAAACTTTCTGTTCGCCACTGTTCTGCAGTGATGCTGCAAACGAATCTTTCAGGATACAAAGGCCATAACATTGACTTAATATCTATACCCTCAATCCCCTCACCAGACTGTCACTGACTAAAACATAGTCAACATCTTAAACTGCTATAAGGAATACAGTGAGCTGTTAAGACAGTCTCATACCAGATATCTGACACACCCAACTAAAGAACATCTAAGACAATGGCAAGACATGACTAGGGTAATTTTTGTAGTGTGGCTGGATAGGAAGGAAAGCATACATAGATCTAAATGAGAAGCAGATCCTCCATTCATCCACCAGACCAATTATAGTCATAAAATCTGACAATATCCTATTTGCAACCCGATGGCAATCTGTGACAAGAACTAGGAAGGATATTATGGAGCATCTGGGAACTCTGTTATCCATATTTGGTCCACATACATTATATAAGCTCACCTCACTTATGGAGCACTCCAACTGGACCCCAACCCATCTTCCTTATGTATCCCTGTCTACAGTCCTCACTGGGTTTTGCGAAAAAGAATTATCACTCCATTTTTTCTTCTCCACAGCTGAATTGCCTATGACCTCCTTTCCACCCAATATCTTTCCATCCTAAATAAATGATCTTCCGACAAGTGTGTCTCTTGGAGTAGGGCAATATCTGCTTTCATTTTTATCAAGATTATACAACACCATTGATAGCTTGTTAGATCGCTTGTTAAAGAAACCCCTATATGTTCCATGTAATGACTCTCTCAGTGGTTTTATTCCCTAATGATATACATGTGGTATGGTTCCATAAATTTCATTCCCAGATCGTCTGTCTGGCAACTTAAACCAATTAGTGCAATTTAGAGATGTTCTCCTCGCAGCCAGAATAAATACAACATACAACAGAACGTGATCCTCAAACATCCTCACTCCTTAGATCTCTCTATACTTTATGAACTTTTCTTTTTTCTAAGATGTTTGTACTCCTCCCCACCGTCTCTAGCACCATACCTCATTGCAAAGAAAAAAAAAGGGGGGGGCAGAGAAAGGGAACAAAAAGATATCGTTTTAACTTGATATTGTTTCAACTGTCCTATATTTGAACCTCTGGAAGTCATCTGCTAAACAATCCAATGTATTCTCTCTTTTCAAGTGGGAGGTCTAGATCTTTGTAGCATCTGAGGTGGTCTTTGTTCTTTTGGCTTCTGCAACCCATTCACTCCATTTTTCTGAGTCCTGTGAGAGCCATTTATGTTCTCTCATTGGGTTCAGTTCTCAAGTAATTTGCTCAGCTGCGAAGTGCCAATTAATCAGGCCCGGACTGACCATAGGGCAAACCGGGCATTTGCCTGGCAGGCCGCTGGCGTCCGGGCCGCTGGGCCGGCTTGGATCGCCCGCCGAGGAGGAAGGTGTTCCCCCCCGGCGGGCCCCGAGTCCCGGCGCCGGTCTGTGGCGCACGCACAGGGGCCGCAATGGTCGCATCAGCGACCGACACCCTTTGGCAGGGGGCCGATAGGCCCCCCTCGCCAGACGGCTGCACGGCTGGGTCACCAACCAGCCATGCAGCCATCACGGCTGCCGCCTGCACCCCGCAGTGCAAGCGGCAGCCGAGGCTGAACATCTGGGATCTACTGATCCCGTCTGTTCAGCTCCCAGGAGGCTGCGGGGCAGGCGCGCGATGTGATGACGTCAGTGCGCGCCCGCTCCGCGGCCCTGCAGTCTGCTGCCGGCGGCCTCCGGGGAAGAAGATAGAAGAGGAAGCAGAGACCTCAGGTAAGTATAGTTTTTATTTAATTTTTTAAAACTACCAGCCCCTGTCTGCCTATATACTATACAAGCCCGTCTGCCTATATACTATACCAGCCCCTGTCTGCCTATATACTATACAAGCCCCTGTCTGCCTATATACCAGCCCCTGTCTGCCTATATACTATACCAGCCCCTGTCTGCCTATATACTATACCAGCCCCTGTCTGCCTATATACCAGCCCCTGTCTGCCTATATACTATACAAGCCCCTGTCTGCCTATATACTATACCAGCCCCTGTCTGCCTATATACTATACCAGCCCCTGTCTGCCTATATACTATACAAGCCCCTGTCTGCCTATATACTATACAAGCCCCTGTCTGCCTATATACTATACAAGCCCCTGTCTGCCTATATACCAGCCCCTGTCTGCCTATATACTATACCAGCCCCTGTCTGCCTATATACTATACCAGCCCCTGTCTGCCTATATACTATACCAGCCCCTGTCTGCCTATATACTATACAAGCCCCTGTCTGCCTATATACTATACAAGCCCCTGTCTGCCTATATACCAGCCCCTGTCTGCCTATATACCAGCCCCTGTCTGCCTATATACCAGCCCCTGTCTGCCTATATACCAGCCCCTGTCTAGCTATATACCAGCCCCTGTCTGCCTATATACCAGCCCCTGTCTAGCTATATACCAGCCCCTGTCTAGCTATATACCAGCCCCTGTCTGCCTATATACCAGCCCCTGTCTAGCTATATACCAGCCCCTGTCTGCCTATATACCAGCCCCTGTCTGCCTATATACCAGCCCTGTCGACCTATATACCAGCCCCTGTCTAGCTATATACCTGCCCTGTCTGCCTATTTACCAGTCCTGCCTACCTATAAGTGGCCCTGTCTATATACTAGCCCTGCATGCTTACATACTGGCCCTGCCTTCCTACATACTGGCCCTAGCTGGCTAATTACTGCCCCTGGCCCTACCTGGCTAATTACTGGCCCTACATGGCTAATTACTGGCCCTACCTGACTGATTACCGGGGGCAGCCCTAGCTACCTGGCTGATTACCGGGGGCAGTCCCAGCTACCTGGCTAGTTACTGGGGTAGGCCCTGTCTACCTACCTAATGGGGGTCTACCTATTTACATGCCACTTATCTGACATTTTTTAATTTCTAATTTTAGGGTCTAACATACGCTGTTTGGGGAATTGATAGGAAAGTGCTGGAAGAGAGAGGAGTCTTAGATGTATTTGTGGTAAATTCTACAGGGACGAGTAGTGACCACTAGAAGAGGGCACTGCATGCTGTACTGGACGGAGAAAGAAATGGAAGGAACGACTCATCAGGGAAGACGTCATGGAGGTTTGGGCCAGAAGGAGAAGAAGACAACTCCCATCAGAGATGACGTCTCCTGTGAGTCCCTGCTGTCGGGTAATTTTACTTCTGTGTTGAGTCAGTGCTGTATTCATGTGATGGTGACCTGACTACTGGGGATCTGATTGGTGGGGTTGTAGGTTATGCTGGTGCTTATGTAGTGTCAGTGTGGGCTTGTCCCTGATTGTAAAGCAAGTGCACACCTGACTCTGTGATGAGGGGTTTCTCTGCACCACTGTTTCTTTCTTGCTTGTGTGTAGGGGTCTCTCACACAGAGCGGTTTTGGTGCATTTTTGATGCGTTTATTTGTGCAGAAATGTTCAGCATTAACTGCTCTGCCTTTCTGCACAAAACCGCACCAAAAACACATAAAAAACGCACCAAAAACTCACCGTGTGAAAGCAGCTTTATAGTGCAGTTTATTTTAGACAGTGGCAAGGTGCGAGAACAAGGGAACTTTTGTAAGCGGATATTGTATGTGGGCTGCCGGGGGCTTAGTGCCAGGGCTGATTTTTATTCCCAGTCCGGCCCTGCAATTAATGTTCTGGATTCGCCACCCTCAGGGTTGCCAGACACTGTAGCTGGAATCTCCAGTTATACTGTACATATGCCACTGAAGACCTTGCATTCTGTGAAGATCTCAGCTGAGAATTCATTAAAAATCAACACCTTGGGCCACATGTATGAAAACTGTCTAGGTCTAAAATTCACTATAGTGCCCATTGCAACCAAGCAGAGCGCCCCTTTATTTTCTCCAGAGCACTATATGAAATCAAAGGGGCGATCTGATTAGTTGCTATGGGCAACAAAGTGAAATTTAGACCTAGACAGTTTTCATACACGTGGTTTTCATTTCAAGTGCGGACAGGAGATCATACTTACAAAAATGTCTTAGTTGTGAGGACGGAATAAAGGCTTGCAATAGAATAGGCAGTCCAGAGTCTAAAGACATTCTCTTTTCTCACACGCTCCACCGATGGTCCCTGCTGTCTCCTCCCTACTGTTGGTGGCTAGTTGTTCAGTGTGCAGACCTTCATCCTGTTGCCATTAGGTGGTTTTATATAGCAGGGACCCGCATAGACATGGTCTGAAGTCTCTTGCCTGACACCCCTGTTCCTCTGCTCAGCTTTCAGTTTTTCTTTCTGTCTCCCTGCTATGTTAGGGCAGGGACTAGAAGATGGGAGAATATGGTGCGCTTTCACTTAGTTTGCTTTCCCCCACTGTTGGAGAGTCTCGGGTACCTCTAATCTTACCTTTGGTTACTCCCCACACTCTAACCACTCCTCTTTGCCGCTGTACAGCCCTAGAAGGGGTTTAGTTTCAGAGTCTAGGAGATGGTTGGACAGAGCTCCTCACATTCAACGCCAGAACCGGAATTCTCTAATTGTACCCTGCAATGTACCACATTATGTATTTTGAAGCCAAAGCAAAATTGTTTGTAGGGTGGAATGGTAAAAAAATCTAAATTTGCCACGTTCCCCCCCCCTCCCTCCCCCCCCGGCAGATCCTCCACAGTGATCCTAAGCCTCTTTCTTCTCTAATTATTGCTCTCCTTGTCTGGACAGCCATATTTTTATAGATTAGCAGTTGTGCCATACTCCTTCCAGTTATGGATGATGGATTGAACAGTGCTCTGTGAAATGTTCAGAGCTTTTTTTTGGAACCTAACCCTGCAATCCACTTTACCAAAACTTTACATTTTACAAATGCTTTTACGTTTGTGACTGTTACATTTCAAAATCAGGAACAGTTCAAGGGGTACGAATACTTTTGCAACCTACTATACATCCTAATACCTTCCTCCAATATTGTCTTATTTCATTGTTGATGTTTGAAATTTGTGGATTGTTAAAGTTTCCTGCTGTCCATTTCTTTCCCATTTAGCCATAACTTCTTCAAAAAGAATACACTTCTTTTAGTCCATCTGCATTTTATACATTATGGATATGAAAACATTTTCCCTAGGCTATTTACTTAATTCTTCAATAGAAAAATGTTCATTTGTCTGCCCCTAATATTTACCCATGAATAGGTGCCCACTGTATTTTTAAAAAACAAAAAAAACCTACACATTTGCGGAATCCATATGCTTCCCTTAACTCCTTACATATAATAAAAAGACTGGAAAAACACACGGGCAGAATACAGGGGATACACACAGAAGGGATTCTTGGTCATAAGCACAAACAGGAAAAATTCTGTCCCTTAATCCATCACAGACAGTCAAACAGGCCCTTCTCGACTGTGCGACTTGGTTTTGGCCAGAGTACGCTTTTTCACAGCTCAAGCTCATACTTACATTCAGGCTACAAATTGAGTACCACCGATACCCCCAAATGGTCCACACATCCAGCAAGAGAAATGCTGCCATCACCTATCAAAAAAATAAACGTAAGCGACCACTTATACTCTACAGAGATCTTAAAATTCTTTAGGCCAACAAGGCAAAATTATTACATTTTTAGGCCTTAAAGAGAACCTGTCAGATTATGCTACCCTTGCTGAGGATAGCACAGGCTAGTGACAGACATGCTGTTTCCAGCGCTGTGTCCCTTATGGCCAGTTCACACGGCTTATTGCCGACATAATTGGGGGGACGGATTTCGCCCCGCAATTACGCTGGCTGCCGGCGTACACGCCGTAAATAATTGACATGTCACTTTCTCCCCGCCCGGCGTATTCGCCGAGCGGGGAGGAGAGACAGAATCCATAGTTCTCTATACCGTAATGACAGGGACGGATTTCAGCCCTACTACAGCGCAAATACGACGCGCAGTACGGCTGAAATCCGTGCACAAATCAGCCGTGTGAACGAGGCCTTATTCTGTAAGATGCTGTAGCTTTAACCCCTTAACGACCCTGGACGTATGGGTACATCCCAGGGTCGCTAAGGGGCTTCGCAGCGGGATCGCAGAGCGATGCCTCCACACAGCCGCCGGGCATTAGTGGCTAATCGCAGCAAACACCCAGCGGTTACAGCGCGGGGGGGGGGCGCCACCGGCCACCCGCGCTGTTCAACCCTTTAGATGCTGCAGCAAAATTAATGAAAAACGGAAAAACGGCACCATTCTTCATTCTGGTCGGGTCATAAGCGGTAAGCCTTGTGAAGGCCTCCATCGCTGCCATGTTCTCGGTTGCCCCACTTCCCCAGGCAGGGAGTGGGGAAACCACCATTTTGGTACAGCCTAATGCATTGTCTATGCAATGCATTAGGCTGTATTAACGATCGCGCCCCCTAGAGGTGAAGCGCCATAGGGGGACTCAGTGTTAAAGTAAAAAAAATAAATAAATAAAGTTTTAAAGTGTAAAAAAAAAAAGCATTAAAAGTTCAAATCACCCCCCTTTTGCCATTTTACAAATAAAAACAATAAAATAATAAAAAAGTTACACATATTTGGTATCGCTGCATCCGAAAAAGTCCGATCTATAAAAATATGACATCATTTATACCGTACAATGAACACTGGAGAAGAAAAAATATTCCAAACGCCAAAATTGCCTTTTTTGGTCATTTCACGTCGCTTAAAAATTGGAATAAAAGTGATCAAAAAAGTTGCATGCATTCCAAATTGCTAGCAATAAAAAGTACACTTCAACCCACAAAAAAAATTCCGCCTCACTGATGTCCGTAGGTGTTAGTACAAAAAAGTTATTGGTCGCACAATATGGCACCACAGCGCAAATTTCAAAAATAGCAATAAGTTTGGAATTTTTTTATGGTACCAAAACATAACGAAAACCCTACATGTTTGGTATTGGCGGATGCGTATCAACCTGTAACATACATACTCGCAATAGATGATGTCCAGCCAGTGAAGCTCAAACTTGAAAATATTGGTAAAAAATTGTAGCTTATTTAGAAATAATTAAAAAAAATTGAGGCTAATACGTGTACAAACACATCGTGAGGGCTGTTACATGTAGCATACATATAACACATAATTACCGAAGATTGAATGCTGTAAAAGAAAAACACACTCAATCATGGCGAAAGTAGTTTTTTTTTCACAATTTGTCCCACTTGGAATTTTTTTGCCGTTTCCCAGTATATTCTATAGTACAGTGAATAACACCATTAGAAAGTACATCATGTCCCGCAAAATAAAAGCCCTCATAGGTCTATGTAGGTGGAAAAATAAAAAAACTTATGGCTCTGGGAATGCGAGGAAGGAAAAATGAATGTGTCAAACAACAAAAAACGCAAGGTTCTTATAGGGTTAAAGTATTTAATGCTCAAATCTGCAGTTTTCAGCCAGAAAAGAGTCATGAAAAGAGTCAGTTTAATTTATGACCCGCCCATCTGCATTGCCCACCTCATAACTGATTAACCTGTTACTTTGAATAGGTACAAACATGTGTATAACTGTCAGGTGGGCGGGGCTAACATCTGCTCATGAATAAGCTGGACTCTTTTCTGGCTGAAAACTGACAGATTTGGGTATTAAATGCTCTGAAACTGCTTCATTTTAAAGAATAAGGGACACATGCACAGGCATGTCTGTCACTAGCTGGTGCTGTCCTCAGCAAGTGGGGTATAACCTATGTGACAGGTTCCCTTTAATATATTGGTACAGTACTTACGGACATTAAAAATTATCAGACCGCCACAGATTGAATCGGTTAGAGACCCAGCTGAGGAGTCCAGCTTTACAAAATAAAGGACAAAATTCTACAATGGTTGTCATATCTCCTGATTCTGACCCCTTCTGTCTGATGCTCCATGGTTCTTAAAGTGACAGCCAGATCCCCTCAGTTCCTTCTTCTGCTAATAAAACAATGTTTGGTGTGCACATCCAAAAATAATTTTTTTTAGCAAAAATTAGCATAGGTGCACACTGGTGTGGCAGTAAAAGGCAAACACAACCCAATAACAGAATCACTCTACTAACACTAAAAACATACAAAGGGAACATAGGATTTTTTGGAAAAGCATTTCTGTTACTTTAGATATATGAAACCTTGAGGTTCTTAGTGTACATTTTTGATCAAAACTGTATAAGCCCGCCTGTTCAGACCTTCACATTTCAGGGAGAAAAGGTTCCAGCGACAAGCCACTCTACATTGATTTAAAATAAGTGCAGATGGGTGGAGTATAAAAACCAAAGTAGGGACAGTCACTATTCCATACAAACAGTCTCTCCCTGCCCTTTTTAAAGGGACACTTCCAGCAGAATGGAGAATTTTTGTTAAAACCAATATTCCTGGAAAATTATTATTTTTTATTTTTGACAGTACTTTTTTTTTATTTTAGCAATCCTTTGCAGTCAAAATTACATATAAAATCTTGTCCTTTCCAGCTGTGATTACTAAAAAAATAACACTCTTGAATGGCAGGAAAGACTAATTTCACTAAATTATAGTTGTTGCTTATCTCTATGTAGTCTCATTACAAATAGGAGATTATGAGGTTATGGTCGGTCTATTGTTCTCTGGACAGGAACAGATAAAATTAGATTAGACCACAGGGCAATTAAAAGAATATATGGACATGTAGAATAACATGTTAATTCTTTTTCTGCACTATTGGACTGGGGATATTCTTCACTCCTATAAAATAAACAGATGGTAGGAATTACACATTTTAGGCCATAGCAAGTCACAAAGAAGGACCATAAAGCAATACTCTTAGGGCGACATGTCCGAAAATTGGCGTCACTGTGGCGCCTTGCATAGTAAACTTAATACGCCTAAAAAGGCGCATTGTGGGATTGAGGCACATCGCGTATCACTTCTCGTGTATTTAATGCGCCTATCGAGGAGCGTTGCATTATGGAGGCGCATAATTTATCACTACTAGTGTATGTAATGCGCCTCGATAGGCGCATTGCATTATGGAGACACACAGCGTATCATTGCTATTATATTTAATGCGCCTTTTTAGGATCATTTCAATGTGTCGTGCTCATTGTATAATGGACCTAGTTTTGGTATATTATCGTTCATTTATATCAAGAATATGGCGTCAAAAGTTTTTTTGCGCAAAATACACCAAAACTATGGCACATTTGTATTGGGACATGTCACCCTTAGTCCACACGGCATTTGTAAAATGGTGGTTTGATTTTGTTTAAGAATCCGACCAGTATTTTATCGTCTTTTAAAGGCTTTAAGGCACGGTTCTGTCCACGGTTTGCGGATTTGTCCCTCCACCATAACCATTGAAAAAAAAACACCTAATAAAAAAAAAAACATATAATAATCGCATATTGTCACTGCTCTTCATCTATTTCCTTCAAACGCCATTAATATGGTTGCTTTCAAAGAATCAAGGGTCCAACACTTGTCACTTATGGTGGTCTTCACTTCACCTCTTGTGTCAAACCTGAGAACAGGTAGTGGAGTGGGCATTGTACTTTTCCCACATTGCACTTACCACTGCACTTACCAAGTCCTCCTGCACCCTCCTTCACATTCTCCTCCTTTGAATCTCACACCCTCAGATTCTTCCAGTTATTTTGTCTGAGAGCATCGGTTGCTGTCTGGCTTGCTCATTTTCTTTTTAGCAAAATACCTACTTCATCCCCATGGATGACCTGATCTCTCATTTCGCCTCTCAGTTTCTTTCTCTAAACTCTTCTCTTGGCCTCTCCCAACATACATATTTTCCCACGCAGCAGATTTCTTACCTTACAAGTTAATGCTCCAAACTTACTAAAACAGAACTTCTTGCCATTCTTCTATTAAACAACTAAACCCAGATTTTTTTCTGTTTCAGTGTGTATGTAACAGTAACTCCTAGGCAGCAGGCCAGCTGTCTTGGGGTCATATTAGACTCTGATCTGTCCTTTACTCCCCATATTTAATCATTTGCCCGCCCGCATCTGCAACTCAAAAACATCTCCAGAATCCAACTCATATTAAACAGAAACTGTTCTAACTACAGTTTCAAATGTTCTCCTGATGGCTAAATCCCATGGCAACTACTCTTTGTTGCTTCTTCTGAATACAGGTAGTCCCCGGGTTACAAATGGGATAGGGACTGTCGGTTTGTTCTTAAGTTGAATTTGTATGTAAATCGGAACAGGTATATTTATTAAATGTAACTCCAACACAAAAGATTTATTAAATTTTGGTTAGTGCAGGGAAGGGTTTTTACATTTGTTTTGCTGTCTGTGCCCCTGTTAAGAAGATTTCACCTCATTTTCACCTCATGTGCTGTGGTAGTATGCTGAAACTTGTTGTACCACAGATTCTATGTGCTGTGTAACAAGGAACTACAAGTTCCAGCATGCCCCAAAAGTCACCGATTGTAACTAGGGGACAGATGTAAGTAAGAACGGTGTAAGTCAGGGACTGCCTGTATCTCAAAAGCAGTCAACAATGTAGATCATCAACATTTCCTCAGTATGCTTAATTCCATTGGCTTAAAGGGATTGTCACACTACAAAGATTAGCTTTCAACATGTAGGGAACAGTTAAATGAAGATTTTTTTCCCAAATGTATTACTTTGTTTTTTTGTTGTGTTAAGGAGATAAGGTCGACATCTGAGAGAAGAGAGTGATGTCACCACAGGTCAGACTGTGGCATCTTGAGAACAGAGTGTGTTTTCTCTAACAAACAAAGGAGAGTTAGATTGTTAACTTTGATCTCTTAAGCTCTCTGCTGCTCTGCTGCTCTCCTGCTTTCATATCAGTGCATTTAGAAGAGCTGTAAATACAGAGTTTGAAAGGAAAGCTAATCACTGCTTCTTGGCTTTTTGTGGCTTACCCTTCTTGTGGAGTGTGTCAATGATTGCCTTCTGGACATCTGTCAAGTCAGCAGCCTTCCTCATGATTGTGTCTGAACCAGACTAATGGACCTTTTAAAACGCTTAGGAAGCCTTTGGTGTTTTGGGTTAATTATTCTAATTTTCTGAGATAATGACTTTTGGGTTTTCCTTGGCTGTAAGCATAATCATCAAGATTAACATAAATAAACACTTGAAAAAGTTCACGCTGCTTGTAATGACTATATAATATATGAGTTTTACTTCTTGAATTGAATTACTGAAAAAAAAACCTTTTGGCTGACATTCTAATTTATTGAGAAGCACCTGTATTTCTGTTTCAGTGTGTGGTACTATCATAACTCTTAGAACTGACATAGTACTTATAGTACACTCTAATCTATCCTCCACCCCTACATTCAATTATGTGCCCAATCTTGTCATTTGCACCTTAACCCCTCCCTGACAGCCCTTCATCATAATATGGCTCTATATTTTTTTCCTCTCCACCTTACAATGGCCATAACTTTTTTTTATTTTTCCATCTACATAGGCATATGAGGTGCCATTGACCATATACTGGGAAACTAATATACTGGGAAAAAATTTACCTTACGCGATGTTTGCAGGGGTTTTGTTTTTCCTGCGATCACTCTTTGGTATAAATGTGTTATCTGTAGCAGAATGCAGGTTGATATGATTATATGTAGGGTTTTCGTTATGTTTTAATACTGTTAAAAAAATGCAAACGGACTTACAGTTCCGGCGCCGCGATGCTCAGCCGCAGATAGAGGAGGCTCCGATCCCCCTGCGCCCTTCATGTCGCACCAGCGGTGCTTACTGGCCGGGACCGAGGTCTGACAGCGGCGGGAGGCGAGCGGAGAGCAGGAGAGCGGTCAATACCCGCCAGCAGGCGAGAAAGCGTGGCAGTACGGCGGCGGCCGCATGGTGCCCGCCATCTTAGATAGTCCTGCACCCAGCATTATAACGGGGCAGGCACGTTGCGGCACACAATGAGGCCAAGCATATTAAATCTCCTGCACTCCTGAATGTATGCTCCCCAAGTCCAAATGCAGACCAGCATAACCACTAAGCCTGCACAGCACCTGGCTACTCAGTCACCATGCAGCCAGCTGCAAATTAAGCCCAGGTGTCCTGTGAGACTGTGTTACCAGCACCTGGGATGACCCAGTGCTTCATCCTTCAGGCTACTGTACTAAAATACTCTGGCAGAAACACCTGAGATCAGCTTCTGCCTACTCTTCTCAGCAGTCCCACGTCTAACTACTGCTGCCTGACTGAGAGGTTGCTAAATTAAAGTACCCCTCTATATCAGTGCTCCCTGGGGTCAGAAAAGCCTACCTGGTATTGCAACGGAAAAGACCTACCTTTATTCTTTAAATGGACAGATATTTGCTGAAAATGTCTGCAAAGACCAGAAGTGCTTTGAAAAAACAAAAAGGAGAGACCAAACAGAATATGACATGTCTCAATGCACTGCAACATCAGCCTCTGGCATATTAGACCCTGAGGACTCTACATCTTCCAGATTTAGTATCACTGATCTGAAACAAATAGCGATTGAGGTGGCTAAGGTCATCTTGCCGGACCTCCAGGCCTCTTTGACCAGCTTGGTTGGCACAACTCTGAAAGATTTACAAAGCTCTGTGGCTCAGCATGAGGAGCGGTTGGATGACGTGGAAGAACGGGCTCTTTCTATAGAAAAAGATGTGGAAGATCTCCAATTCCAACTCCAGGAAATGGCAAAAGATAACAAAAAACTTTGGGAGAAATGTGATGACCTGGAGAACCGGTCTCGGCGGAGCAATCTGAAATTAGTAGGAGTCCCTGAATCTCTCTCCATAAATGCCTTTACCAATCTATGTGAAAATGAGATCCCACAGTATCTTGGGATACTTAGGAAATGTAAAGTAGAGCACGCTCATAGACTGGGACCAGATCGGAGAGGTAGCTCCAACGCGCCTGAGGACAAGAGGAAAGAACGTCCAAGACCAGCAATCTGCAAATATCTGGACTATGCTGATAAAGCCGAGATTCTGGCAGCTTACAGATCAAAAAGTTCGGAAATTGAGCTGCACGGTTGTAGGATTCTACTATTCACAGATTTCTCAGCGGAAGTCACTTAGAGACGGAGGTCGTGTTCCGCTATATGTTCAGAGCTGCATGAAAATCAACAGAAATTTGCGCTACTATATCCAGCGACATTGAAAGTCTTCCAAGCCGAGGGCCCCCCTCTTTTCTTCAGAGATCCACAGTCAGCGGTGGAGGGGCTAGGCCTACGGGTCATCCTAGTTGATGGACAGCGCCGAAACGATAGGATGGATGAAGAATATCGAGATCGTCAGAGGCGAGAGAAGAAACCGAATCTTGACTCTGCTAGTGGGACTTGACAGATAGGGGCGACAGACTAATTGTTGATACAAGTATTTAAATGCTTTTCCAGAGTTTTCACACGACGAAGGTATTCTTTTGAGTTATACCTTGCAACGCCACGGCCAGTTGCCAGAAGGTGATGTGTTGATGCATGTTAATTTTTCCTGTTTAGTTTTAAGAAGTGTTGGGGATGCAGTTAGTGGTTTGCGGTTTGGGGTTCACGATTTGATTTGGTGGTCCATGGTTCGCAATATATAGTCTATACTTAATGGTTTATTGTTAAGAATTTATAGCGAATGTGACATGCGAATGTACATGCCAGTAAGCAGGTTATGACACTTTACCACAAGGGGAGCCTCTATATTTATATGGTAGGTCTGAGTGGAGCGGAAAAAAGGAAGTTCAGTGGCACTGCTTTCTTAGGAGATGAGTGGTTGCTCATCTCTAGGTTAAGAAGTGCCTTCTTTCGGTTGCAAGAGTATTGGGACGTTTTCCCAAGTTCACACTTTGTTAACTTGAAATTTTTAGGGATTTATTTGGGGACTACGCTACAGTCATCTGACTATATCATGCGTATCATTACATGGAATGTAAAAGGTTTAAGATCGCCTCAAAAAAGGATGATGGTGCTTAGGCACCTAAAACGTTTAAAAGCAAATCTTGCCCTGTTGCAGGAAACACACCTGGAAGAGACGGATTTTTTCCGGTTGAAGAAGTTGTGGGTAGGGGAAGTCTTAGGGTCTCCGCTGGTAAATTCAAAAGCAGGAGTTATAACGCTACTTAGCAAGCACGCACCTGAAATACCAAGTTCTGGATCAAAGTACTGATTTGGAAGGCAGGGAGCATAGGATGACTCTCTCCACCCCTACAGAAACGATCAGTGTTTATAATGTTTATTGCCCAAACGACGGCCAGAATAAATTTCTTTCTGAATTGGCTAATCAGGTGTTGACGGACTCTATTGGGCTGAAAATTATGGGGGGGGGATTTCAACACTGTGGTAGACCCAAAGGAAGATCGTAAAAGGTCAAATGCAAGATCCGCTGGATCGGCACGACGTGAGTCGGCTCTGGTTGGGTTTTTGGAGAAGACGAGCTTGATCGATACGTGGAGATTATTATATCCTGAGGGTAGAGAATATACATTCTATTCGCCGGTGCATAGCTCATGGTTCCGCATCGACTACGGTTTTATCTCCTCTTCTTTGAGATCACGACTCAGAGATTCTAGGATAGATGACATCATAATTTCAGACCATGCCCCAATGTCGATCACATTGAACGACACCATACCGAGGGGTAATGATTTTATATGGAGATTTCCATCTTTCCTGGCGGATAGAGAATACTTTCAGTTATTATTGCCGAGCTGGTGGACTGAATATAGATCCTTAAATGCTGAACATTCAAGTTACCCGCAACTTCTATGGGATGCAGGGAAAGCCGTATTGAGAGGACGACTTATAGCTCATGTGGCAAAAATTAAAAAGGATATAAGACAGGGACTAGATAACTTTAGCACAGAACTGAGGACAGCCTATATTGCATTTCAGAAGAATGTCACCCCAAGAAATAAGCAGGCTTGGCAGTTGGCTAAGGAACGTTATAAACACTGGCTAGAGAAAAAGGAAGTTATGGAATTTTCGGCCAAAGAGGCAAAATTATTCAGATTCGGTAATAAATGTGGCAAATTACTGGCTAATCTGGCCAGAGATCGTAGAAATGGAACTCAGTTGATGTCATTGAAAGATGCTACAGGATCACTACAGACACATCCACAAGCAATTAATAATGTTTTTGGAACGTTTTACCAATCCCTATACTCTAAAGATGAAAGTGCTGATTCCCCTCCCAGTTTCACTTTGCAGGGTTTGGGATTATCCTCCCTGACAACAGAAGATAGAGATAAGCTAAACTCCCCGGTTACCCTTGAAGAATTAAGGTTAGCGATCAAATCCCTGAAAAATAACAAAGCTCCAGGCCCCGACGGCTTCACCGGAGAATTTTACAAAATTTTAAATTATCACATTGCCCCAGATTTGGTAGATTTATTTAATGGGTATTTGGAAGGTCGGATAGTCCCAGAAATAGCTAACACAGCGTATATTAAACTCTTGCTAAAGCCAGACAAAGATCTATCATTAGCTGCGTCCTATAGGCCGATATCATTGATTAATGTAGATTTGAAACTTGTATCAAAGGTTATGGCAGACAGATTGGCGACCATACTCCCCAAATTAATATCTCCCTTACAGGTCGGCTTGGTACAGGGTAGGTCTGCTGTTACTAACATTCAGAAGGTGCTTACAGTCCTTGACGAGATACAACTTATCCCCCAGTTGCATAGCTCTCCGGCTATTATGACTATCGATGCCGAGAAGGCTTTTGATAACGTGTCTTGGCAATGGCTGTACAGAGTATTAGAATTTATGGGGTTCTCGGGAGCTTTTATGGTTTTTTTTTGAGGCCCTTATATAAACCAGCGAGAGTCAGAGTGTATACTCCGGGATTCTTATCTCAGGTCTTTGAACTGCAAAAAGGAACGCGGCAAGGGTGCCCTCTATCCCCGCTTTTGTTTAACCTTTCAATTGAGCCCCTAGTTAGAGCCATTGAGAGGGACACGAGTATTCAGGGGATAAAGATTGGCAGCCAACGGATCAAAACAGCACTTTTTGCAGATGACATATTGATGTTTATGTCTGACCCGGTGAGTGAGGTGGGACCAATATTTAAGCTTATTCACCGTTTTGGTGAATCCTCTGGTCTACGGATCAACGTGGCTAAAAGTGACATTTTGGATATTTCACCTAGAGGTGTTCTGTCTAAATTGGAGAAAGACCATTGTCTGCCAGTGCGATTGGCCAAGCATAGTATAAAATATCTGGGGATCCATGTAGGAAAATCTCCAGAATCCATCTATAAGTTGAATTATGATCCTATTATTCACAAAATAGAAACGGAGCTTCGAAAATGGAATAATTTGCCCTTATCTCTGTCTGGTAGAGCCAACTTGATCAAAATGATTAGCTTTCCCAAGATCCTTTACCCCTTGCAGACCATTCCTCTGCTTTTGAAACATGTAGACATAAAACGCATACACAAAGCCTTCTCCTCCTTTATATGGACGCATAGACATCACAGGATTGCGTTTAAGACTTTGATGCTCTCTAGAGATGTGGGAGGTCTGGGGATGCCCGATGTCAGAACATACAACTTAGCATGTTTGTTACGACACAGAATAGACTGGATACAGGGATCCAATTTCTTCTCCAACATATCTCTCAAGAGTAATTTATCGAAGCCTCGGAGCCTGAATAGTTTGTTGCATACGAAATTCTCTTGCATTCCATTGCATTTACGTAAATCCCTGGTGATCAGAGATACCGTGTCTGCGTGGAAGGCAACAAGGAAACTGATGGGTCTTCCTTTTCAGTGCACGAAACACATGTACTTGTGGGGACATCCTGAGTTTCCCCAGGGGAAGGAAAATCCAGAATTCCAAAGCTGGAGAAATGTAGGGATACAAGTAGTGAAACATCTCCTCCATCCCTCGGAAAAAGGTTTTTATCCACAGCGAGGTAGGACTAAGTTTGGTCCAACAAAGGGAGGGTTTCCTGGGCTACGCCAGATAAAAGCTTTCTCAACTCACTTGAATTTTTTTCCCAAAGAATTTCAGTCGAATTGGCTGTAATTTAATAGGGGACCCCCCAAAAAGAAAGAATTCATTCTACATTATGCAACTCTCAAGAATCCCATGGTGTGCAGTAGACCTAACTTTTTAGGGGGTGGACCTCAATTAGAGATAAAAATTTCCCTGAAGATCTTGGGGGCGGGATTGGGGGGAAGATTATCCCTTGTGAAGTTGGGGGAATCCACTTTAAACTGTCCACTACCCATATAGGGTTTGATATCCCACCAGCCCAGATTGCCAGCCCGGGTTGGTGGCTGTCCTAAGTCCAAAAAACCAAGATCGGATCTCTACCAGGGGATATGACTTGCCGGAATCCAAGAATTCTGGCAATGCCTTTTTACCTTTCTTAAGGGGGTTAAACTTAGATCGGGGTTTTACTCGTATCTCTATTTTCCAATAGATTCAGAAGAATGACTACTACTTTTTTCTATTAGCCCATATTTTTTTTTTCTAAACCAAAAAAGATGCCCTTCTGACCAAGTTCCCCGGGGTCAAGACGTTCCCTCTTTGATAGGTATGGATCAAGATAAACTTTTCTGTCTTTGGATGGAGGGGGGTGGAAAAGCATAAAGAGCAACAGGGCCCAAAAAATTTTTTTAAAAGTGGAAAACTTTCATAGAAAAAATTTCCCGATAACACAGGGGAAATAAGGGAAACTTTTCTCCGTTTGTGAAACCACATGGATTTCCTCAAGGATCAGCAGGTGATTTAGGGCCCCCAAAGTAACGTAAAGTGGTGGGCCAATGTACGGGGTCTAAACTGTAGCGATTTTCGGTTTTTGGGGACATGCATTATTTGAGGCATGATACAACACATAAAACTATTATGAAAAACACTAATGTAATTTTTGGAAAAAAAGTGAAGTGCAACTTTTACTGTAGTGGTGTTGGGAGGGGGGTTACGTTTTAGGTTTTTTAGTTGTAAAAATAATTGTCATACATACGGAAAAAGACAATGTCTTATTGTTTTAAAACTCTGTATTACTTTGTGTGTCAATAAAAATGTTACCAAAAAAAAAAATGCAAACAGTCTCCATTTCTTAAATCTGTGCTGCCGTGCCATTTTCTGCAACAAATAGCTTTTTGGTTCTTCCAAATATGGACCTGAGTGAGGGTGCATTTTTGCATACTGAAGTGTAAGTTTTATTGGTACAATTTTGGGATAGATGTGAATTTTTGATCACTCTTTATTCCAATTTTTAGGGGATGTGAGATGACCAAAAAAATGCAATTTTGGCTTTTGGAATTTTTTTCTTCTACTTTGTTCAAATGATGTTATATTTTAATAGATGGGACCTTTACGGATGCAGTGATACAAACAATGTGTAACTTTTTAATACATTTTTTTTCATTTGTAAAATGACAAAAGGATGCTGATTTGAATCTTTAATATTTTTTATACATTTTTATACTTTAACTTTTTTTTTTTTACTTTAACATTAAGCCCCCCTTGAGTACTTGATCACTAGGTGGCGCAATCATATGTACACCCTTCTGCCGCCATGTATTCATTTTTATTACTCCCTGCCTCAATAATGCAGAAGGGTGTTCAAAGATGGCGGTTCTATCACTTCCTGCTTGAGGCAGGAAGTAATAGAAACAAATACATGGTAGCTATTAAAGCCTTCATAAGGCTTCCAGCTGCTATGTTAACGAATCTTGCCATGTGGCACTGTTTCTCATTCGTTTAGACGCTGTGGCCGCTGTCACTGCAATTAATGTTGCATTTTGCCTGTGTCAAGGGCAGTGCTCTAAGTCTTAGAGAAAGCATTCCAAATTGCATTATTGTTCTACCGTGTTCGGGTCCCTTAGCTACTTTTCTCGACCACGAACCTTTGCCATCTGTCCTGACATTCCTGCCTGTCCCCGACTACGAGCCAGCCTTACAATTCTGTACCTCAGCTGCCACTGCAGGCAAGTCACGCCAGGGGTAGCGACCTGGTGATTCGCTTGCCGCATCAAGTCCAACCCGCTTTACGGCGGCTTTGGTGAAAACCATCGGCCCCTTAAACTCTGCTCCCTGGTGCGGCTTACACCATCGCCTGCATGCATTGGTACAGCAAATCCAATACTCCAGCTGTTACAGTTAGATCCGGCCATGGATCACGCCGAGGTGCCTCTGCCAAGTGTCGCAGATCTCACCATTGTTGTGGCCCAACAATCTCAGCAGATTGCGCAACAGACGTAACAATTAAATAAGCTGTCCGTCATGATGCAGCAGCTCCTCTCTGCTCAGCAGCAATTGCAGTCTTCTCCAGTGGTCTCCTCTGTGCCTGTGCTTCCAGTGCCATCCAGCGGCCCAAAGCTAAGGTTGTTGTTACTGATGAAGTTTGATGGGGACTCTCAACTCTGCAGCGGGTTTGTTACCCAATGCACCATGCATGTTTCCAATTGAATGGTCCAAAGTGGCATTTGTGGTCAGCTTTCTCTATGGGAAACACAATCCATTATCAGCAGCACACTACTAGCACTAAAAAAAACTAACAAGAAGGACATAGGAATTTTTGGAAAAGCATATCTGCTACTTAGAATACATGAAATATTTTTGAGGTTCTTAGTTCACATTTTTGATCAAAACTGCTTAAACCCACCTGCCAATCAGCAAGGCAACATCAATACAGATGGAAACCTAGTCTATTGATACCTCTCTTGGGGCCTGTTCAGACCTCCATACTTCAGGAAGAGAGGACTCCAGCTACAAGTTACACTGCATTGATTTAAAATCCTGTGCAGGTGGGTGGAGTGCAAGAAAATCAAAGAAGGGGCTGCCACTCCCCAAACAAACAGTTTGAAAGCAATATTTGGTCTGCACTTCCCAAAAAAAAACTTTTTTGAAAAAAATGAGCATAGGTGCACACTGGTGTGGCAGTAACATACAGACACAATCCAATATCAGTAGCACACCACTAGCACTAAAAAACTATCAAAAAGGACATAGGAAATTTTGAAAAAGGTTCTTAGTTCACATTTTTTATCAAAACTGCTTAAACTCACCTGCCAATCAGCAAGACAACATCAATACAGGTGGGAACCTACTCTATTGATACCTCTCTTGGGGCCTGTTCAGACCTCCATACTTCAGGGAGAGAAGACTCCAGTTACAAGTTACTCTGCATTGAATTAAAAGCCTGTGCAAGTGGGTGGAGTGCAAGAAAACCAAAGAAGGGGCAGCAACTCCCCATAAAAACAGTCTAGAAAGCAATATTTGGTCTGCACATCCAAAAAAAACTTTCAAAAAGGACATAGGAATTCCTATGTCCTTTTTGATTCTTAGTGTGCTAGTAGCGTGCTAGTAGTGTGCTGCTGATATTGGATTGTGTTTGTATGTTACTGCCACACCAGTGTGCACCTATGCTCATTTTTAAAAAAAAAAGTTTTGGGGGGATGTGCAGACCAAATATTGCTTTCTCTCTGGGAAAGGATTGGCCTAGGTTACTCCCTTCTAGGACAGGGATGATCCTGTAACAGCCAACCTTCAGGCCTTTATAGTGGAATTCCGTGGCGTTTTTGAGTAAATTGCCCATGGGCTCCTGAACCTGAGCCAATGGGAATCCTCTTTCGGAGACTACACTGTCTGGTTCCGCACTGTGGCCTTGGAATCGTCCTGAAATGACGCAGCCCTATGTGCCACATTCAAAAAGGCCTGTCCAGCAGAATAAAGGACGCACTGGCCACATGGGATCTACCTTCTTCCTTGTGGGATCTTATTCACTTGGCCACCCATATAGATGTGCACTTTACCAAGAGACAGGAAGAACTTTGTCTAGAACACGAACTGGTCCAGTCGTGCTATCTACCCTGTCTGGCCCTGGTGTTGCAAAAGGCCTCCACTGCCTCTTTCACTGCCTCCTGCCGAAGAGCATATGCTGATTCCACAAGAATGGTCCCGTGAACGTGAGGGGAAATTTGTGCCTCTATTGTGCTAGTCCAGAGTATTTCCACATGAGTTGCCCTCAATGCCTGCAGTGTCCGGGAAATGCATGCATCAAGGCTACATGGGAGAGGCGTCCCTAGTTGTGAATACTTCCTCTCCGTGTACTTCTATACCAGTCCAGCTTTGCTCCCCTGCTTTTGTCATATTCCAGTCCTCCGCCTTCGTGGATTCTGGTTCTACCTGGAACTTCACTGATACCTCGTTGGTCCATAAGTATAGTCTTCTGGTGGTCCGGCTTGTCAAGCCTTATCTCTTCTAACAATGGAGAATGTGTGAAGGACTGTATACAGTTCCACACTGAACCTCTGAGTCTTCATTTGGGGTGTTGCACAAAGAGAAAGTCGAGTTTTACGTGCTTCCCTGCTGCTCCTCTGCTATTCTTCTCGGCCTTCAGCGTTACACACCAGTGCTCAACTGGCATATGGGTGAAGTCACACATTGGGGATAAGCCTGTCATACTCGATGTCTTGTGGTGCCGCATCCGTTGCGCTCCACTTCTCCTCTGACTTCATCCATTCCTTTCCCAGGGCTGCCTTCCTAGTATCAGGACTATGTAGATGTATTTTGCGAGAGACAGCCCAAGACCCTTCTGCCTCACTGTGCCTATGATTGTCCCATTGACGTGTTGCTTGGCACTACTGCTCCCCTTGGCATAATCTATCCTTTGTCTGTGCCTGAGACTCAGGCTATAGTGGCCTATGTAAAGGAGAATCTCCATAAAGGATTTATCCGCAAATCCTCCTCGCCAGCTGGTGCTGGGTTCTTTTGTTGTGGAGCAAAAAGACGATTCCCTTCGCCTCTATCGGGGTGTCAAAATCACCGTGAAGAATTTGTATCCTTTACTCCTGATATCCAAATTATTTGATCACCTGCATGGAGCCAAAATCGTAACTAAACTCGATCTGCGAGGGGCCTACAATTTGATCCGAATTTGTGAAGGCGATGACTAGAAGACCCCCTTCAATACCCATGAAGAGCATTTTGAATATTTGGTGATGCCATTTGGTCTCTGCAATGCCCCAGCTGTCTTCCAGGAATTTGTCAACGACATCTTCAGAGACCTTCTGTATTTGTGTGTTGTCATGTATCTGGATGACATTCTCATCTTCTAGTCTGGAGGCTCATCATACCCATGTGAGCCAGGTTCTGAGATGCCTACGGAGTTATTGACTTTATGCCAAACTCCAGAAATACGTCTTGGAACAATCCGGTCTGCTGTTCCTGGGCTACATAGTCTCTGACAAAGAACTTCAGATGGACCTGCAGAAGTTGTCTTCTGTCCTACAATGGCAACAACTGGTCAGCCTATGGGTCATAAATGTTTCTTGGGATTTGCCGATTATTATCGACAGTTTATTCCGCACTTCTCTATGTTGGTGGTGCTAGTGCTGGCGCTTTCCAAGAAGAACGGTAATCCCAAGTCCTGGCCACCCGAGGCAGAGAGGCATTCTCCATTATGAAGTCAGCATTTGCCTCCGCACCTATCATATCTAGACTCGACCCAGAGAAACTATTCTTCCTTGAAGTTGACACCTCATCTGTAGGTGCTGGTGCTGTCCTCACTCAGAAGACCTCCAAGGGCAAAGCTATTACTTGTGGCTTCTTCTCCAAGACATTCTCCTATGCCGAGAGGAACTACACAATAGATTGTGAATTGCTGGACATAAAATTGCCTTTTGGAGGAATGGCTTCATCTCTAGGAGGGGACTTGCCACTCTGTCAATATATATACTGACCACAAAAATCTCCTCTACCTCCAGAAAGTGCAGCATTTGAACCCACAGCAAGCCAGATGGTCCATCTTTTTCTCCAGGTTTGACTTCCGGCCTGTGGCCAAGAACAAGAACAAGGCCGATGCTCTTTCCCAGACCTCAGACATTGCTCATGTAGACTCTACTCTTCAAAATATCCCCCAGAACGGTTGATTATTGCCGCACCCATAGTGCCTCCTGGCCTCAGGAAGAAAGTCTTGAAGTGGGGGCATTCTTCTTTATTGACCAGGCACCCTGGAGTGCGAAAGTCTTGTTTACTCATCTCTCAGTACTACCTGTGGTCTAATCTGAACCGTGATGTCAAGGATTTTGTTCTTTCCTGTACCACGTGTGCCCGTGACCAGATACAAAGCCTCAAACCTGCAGGTGGCTCTTGCAGCCTTTGCCCATTCCAGATTACCCATGGACACAAGTAGCCATGGATTTTATCACTGACCTTCCACCCTCTTCGAATTATACCATTAGAGATGGGCGAATTTCTCAAAGATTTTCTTTGGCCGATTCACTGAATTTTTCCCAAAAATTTGTTCGACCCGAACTTACTCGTGACGAATCACGTTAAAAAACAGCTGTTTTCTGGCTGCAGAGAGCCTGTGTGGTGTTGTAGAACATAGTGCCATGCTGAAATATGCATAGGGAGCGTTGTTTGATATTGAAACAATGCTGTGTTTTAGTATGACAGGCGCCGCTCTTAAACTGACCAAAACTGACCAAATAACTGAAGTGACATACAAAAACAAAAAAAAAGAAAAGTTTAGTCAGCTCACCTGGTATGCTTGTATGAGTAGCCAACGCCCGGATTGAATGACTGAAAGCTCCCAGTCCAAGGAAATCCAAAAGGAAAAAAAGCAAATGAAGAAATCCAGCGACACGGCACTCATGTATAAAGTAGAAAAATGAGGTTCCAGCGTTTATTAAAGGTTAAAATGAAAT